>CM024793.1:24137855-24271008 GCA_014281875.1 Nibea albiflora | reverse complement strand
AAACATATTCTTTAATTTGGTAATTAAAATTTAAATGTCACTGTTTTTAGTGCTGTATGAGTGAAACTGTGTTTATTTTGCTGCATGCGTAAATGTGCCTGTACGGGATTACAGTCGGCTGTGTGTGTGTCTGCATGTAAACAATGTGTGTTTTTCTGCTTTTGTGTGTGTGTGTGTGTGTGTGTGTGCTGCAGAGCCCAGGGCTGTCCTGTCTGTGTGTATCCAATGTGTTTAATTTTGAGCTTTTTGACAGCTGCATTATTCAAAGACTAGCAGGAGGTTGACTGTTCTAACCTCCATCCACCCACTGCAGGGGGGGTTTTCATCTCTGCTGGGGGGGTGAACTGCTCGTGCTCTGGCATGATGCTGACACAGTAACGTACGCCCGCGTGGCTCCACATCACCGCTGCTGTTTGAGAATATTCACTCATTTTCTAAACTGCTTCGCGTCACGGTTTATACGAGTAAAAGCAAACAAACATAAATCACAGAACGAGGCTGCAGGCAAGTCCTAACCCGCTAATTAAGATGTTGTAGATTTGCTTAATTTGTCTGAATTAAATTCCGTTGTTGTGCTTACTTACAGGACGTGATGCGTCAGAGAGACGGAGTGAAACTTAAATGAGTGCGAGCAGTTTTTCTTATTCAAATGTGCACTTGAAATATTCATGCGTCGCTGTATATCATCAATCTACTTCCACCCACTGCACCACCACGAGTCGACAACAACGCTAACAGCGAAACGTGAAGCAAGGTCAACAACAACAAGACGCAGCAGCCAACAGGAAGTTAAAGTCAGTCCCAGATTTACTCGTGTCCGGCGGCTTCTTACTACTAACTTCTTCCGTTAACGCCAGCTCCTGTTCTGGCACAACACTGGCTCCGCTCACCATTAGCATTCCCCATCAAAAGAGCGATGCTGAGCTCGCAACCCAGCTAACAAACTGAGCTAATGTTAGCTCAACAGCAGCTACAGCTGTCAGCAGTTTACTTCACTGTCCATCGGGAAACTCTGTAAATCACAGAGAATTGAGGCGACCAGGATGGAGTAACTTGGAATGTTCAAGGTTGTTGTTCACGTAGCGTTGGGCTTTGATAATGGTGCAATAATGGGTTAATGTTCCTGTGAGTCTTGAGCAGCAACAGATGAAACACTGTATGTACACAAACAAGCTTTGACAGGCTGCATCGGACACGAGCTAGATGTCAAGACCTGAGTTCAGACCGAGCCAAGGAGGAACTCTGTGGACTGAGTTCATGGAGTTCCTCTTGGTCCGAGAGTTCCTCTGGTTTTTCCGGGATTTAAAGATCTGCCCATAGATCTGTATACAGAGTCTGTAGAGTACAGCGAGGCTGAGCAACTAACAGTGAGTGAGTGTTTGTATGGAAGCCCACACAGAGCAGAAATAATGTCTCCTCTCTGTCTGTGTGGAGCTCAGCTGTCAACACCGACCTACTTAGACTGCCACGCTGAGAAACCCGGCACAGAGAGAGAGAGGAGGATGTGAGATTATGGGAGAGTGTGAGGGGAGGAGAGAGAGAGAGAGTGAGAGAGAGAGAGAATGAGAGGAAAAGGCAGAAGAAGAGACGAGGGGAAGGAAAACAGGGAGGAGAAGAAGAAGAAGAAGAAGACGACGCAAGAAAACGAAGAGGTTTGGAGATCATTTGTGAGTATGATGAGAGGAAAGGAAAAAGGAAAGGATGGAGAGGAGGGAGCGAAAGAGACACAGAGGAAGGACACGATGTCTGTGTGTGTGTGTGTGTGTGTGTGTGTGCACAACAGAGGTGAACGACCATTGATCGCTGCTGCCAAAGCTGCCGAGCTGCTGATCAGATAAGATCACGTCGAGCGCTGAAGTGTTTAATTGGGAATTGTGTGTGTGTGTGTGTGTGTGTGTGTGTGAGAAGCGGGTGATGTTATCACTTAACTTGAGTTTGATCTTTTATCTCTCTCTCTCTCTTTCACACACACACACACACACACACACACACACATGCATCCATCATTCAGCAGTTGCAAAATTCAGAGGCGTCGTTCTGCTGTGTGACGACTTCAAGGAGAAAACGAGGAGGAAACAGGAGCAAAGGGGAGGAGAGGAGATATACAGGTTATGGAGGAAAGGTAGTCACAAGAGGTTAATGAGGAGGAAAGGATGAGGAAGTAAAAAAAGAGAGCAGAGGGGAGGAGAGGAGGTGATATAAAAGATGAAGAGGAAAAGAAGGAAAGGAAGTAAACAAGGAGAGGAAAAAGTGGGCAGGAGGAAGGAGGAGAAGAGAGGGAGAAAAGAAGGGCAGGAACCCGGAAAATAAGGGAGAAGGAAAAAGGAACAGAAGGTGTTAAAGGAAAGGAAAGGAAAGGAAAGGAAAGGAAAGGAAAGGAAAGGAAAGGAAAGGAAAGGAAAGGAAAGGAAAGGAACGAGGACACTAAAAGGGAGGAGTTATGGAGGAAGCCTGGAAAGGTGGCACGTGAGACCTAAAAAAGAAAAGATGAGGTCACGACAAGGAGGGAGAGAGAAAGGTAAGGAGGTGAGGAGAGAAAAAGAGGTGAGGAGGTGATAAATAGAGGTGAAGATGAGCAGAAGGGTGAGAGAGAGAGAGGGGGGGAGGAGAGAGGAAAGGGGGAGAGGAGATTTATGGCGTGAAGAAAGGGTAATGGAGGGAGAGAAGAAAAAGAGGAATGGAGGAGGAGATGATCGGTGAGCTGCTGCCTTCGCTGATCAATCACTGTTTATGGAACAATCAGAGAGGGAGGACGGATGAGAGGGAGAGATATTTATTACGGAGAGAGAAATAAACGATAATGGAGCAGTGAAAGAGAGACGGATGCCGAAAGTCGAATTCTTATTTCACTTTTTGTTTGTCTCTGTGTCTTTCTTTCCTTTCCGTCTTCCTCTCCTCTCGTTCTTCGTCGTCCCGTTTCCTTTGGACGCTCCGTCTTTCTTCTTGTGCTCAGTGACGGCTGATTTTCCCCCGAAAAACAAGTGCGCCAATCACGGCTGTGCAGATGGGATAAAAAAAAAAATGGAGACATCTTCTTCCTGTTATTACGTGGCGGAAAGAATCGCAAGTTTCATCTGATCAGGATCCTTGGTGCCTTCCTTTGGAGGTGTTTTCAGGCATGAGTGTGGATGAGACTGAAGCTAATTGATAGAAATATAAGCTCTGAAATGAACAAACCTCGACTCCTCGGCGAGTTACTATCCCCAAACACAGTTCGTCCAATGTGCCCTGCTAAACCTGCTGCCACCGTGACCTGACCCCGAATAAGCGGAGATAATTCATGGATGGATGAACTCCTCAAATACAGTTTATCAAATGTTTGGATCACCGTTAAACCACAACCAACAGAGCCCGTCAAGCACGATGTGGTCCACCTGATTCCTGCACACAGGCAGACGTGGAAGCTCTCTGAAGCTTTCAGTGAAGCTGTGAAGGATCTCTGGGTGTGTACTGTACCGGGATGTTTTCAACAGTCTGGATCAGCACACGGAGGCTGATGTGACATCCTACATCAGCTTCTGGGAGGACCGCTCTGTACCAACACACACACACACACACACACACACCGGGGTGTGTAATAACAATGACAAACCCTGTTTCACTGCCAAACTCAGACAGCTCGGGTTGGAAAAGGAAGATGTGTTCGAGAGCGGATACAGGGACGGGATTGAAGAGGAGGGTGAGAGATGCTAAATGACTGTACTTAAACTTCAACATCTGTTCTCAGCTAACAGCTGCTTCAGTCTGCAGGGACGGATCACCAGCTACAAACCAACCTCCTGCTAAGATATGCATGGCGGCTCTTATCGTCACAAGATCGACGATCGTTTTACTGATTGTTCCTGACTGATGGACAGCCGTGTAGCTAACCAAGCTGACTGGAGGCCAGGAGCCAAACCTGGCAAGAAAACCTTCCTCGGTAGGCTTCTGTTTGGTCCCGCGTCCAGCAAAGTTTCCTGGTAACTAGATTGTAGCGCTACCTGTAACACACGCTCACTATTGGCTACTGTGAATGCTGTGAATACCTTCTTGAAACCTTGCAAGTAAAACTTGCACCTTCACTTCCAGCTGCAGGTGGATCACAGACTTCCTGTTTGTCTCCTGGACCGTCAACACCAGCTCACCTCAAGGCTGTGCCCGTTCCCCCCTCCACTCATCACCCTGCACCAACAGCTGCACCTCTAGTCATGACTCCACCTTCACTGGGCCAGTCTCTGTCCGCCTACAAGTGAAAGATTGACCATCTGGTGACCTGGCCCCCGTCACCGTGTCAACGCCGTGGAGCTCCTGGGCACCATCATCACCGAGGACCTCGAGTGACCTGAACATCGGCTCCCTCACCGGGAGCGGTGCGGCAGAGAATGCACGTCCTGCGGCGACCGAAGAAGTTCAACCGTCCAAAGACAATGATGGTGCACTTCGACACCGCCATCATTGAGTCCTCACTCACCTCCTCCATCACCATCTGCTGCACCGGTGCCACTGCCAAGGACGTGGACAGACTGCAGCGTATCCCTCGCTCCGCTGAGAAGGTGACCTGTACGCCTCCTGAGGACGCCGAGGCTTAGCAGCAAAGATTATGGAGCCTCCAACCTCAGACACAAACTGTTTGAGACACTCCCTGCCAGCAGGGGGCTTCAGTCCGCCAGGACCAGAAAACCTCACACCACTAAAACAGTTTCTTGCCTCATAAACAAGACATGACTCCCCCGTCTTCTCCCATCTTCCTCTGCGTTTCTCCACAGATTTTGAAGGTCATTACTTTCAGAACATTTAACCGCAGCGGGAAGCTGAGGTTCTGCTCGGCCTCCTGTGGCTGAGGGTCAGCTCAGAAGATTTCAGAAGTCACTCTCACTTTAACGAATGAAACAACAGCTGCTCCCGTTTCGCTCGTCCGGCCCTCCTCGCGCAGCTCGCCGAGCAGAGCGAGCACCGATGCCGCCCTGAGCCGACGGTTCAATTCCTGCTGCAGCTCGATGAGGCTGATTAAAATTTGTCCTTCTTCTTTCGGCATTTATCAAAATGCTGATTGTACAAATGTCCTCACATGAAAAGAGCAAGAGCGCAACAAAAGAAATTACATTAATCTCAAGAGGCCCCAAAAAGAATTCAAAAGATAAAACATTAAATTAATAGGTAGCAGAGTACTGAAGGAGAAATGAGTTCAAATAAAAGAGACTGTAGTCTTATGAAAAGATTTTAAACCATGATGCTCGTTTGGCTTTCAACCAGCCTCCATGCTGAAACTGTTGTGTGTGATTATATAATCCTTACTCTCTAATCTTATTCATACTCTATTTTTTCTTGGCTGTATCCCAGTTTCCTGTGGCCCAATTTCCCCTAAAACAAAACAAACACACACACACTGAAAATCGCTGAACTTCTACAGAGAAAATTCACCTGAAAGCACCACGACACTGCTGCAGAATCAGTTATCTGTGATGCACCTTGCTCGTCTGCGCCCGTTCTGCTGGATTCTGGCGGTGCTGAGAAAGTTTCAGTGAACTAAAACAGTCTTCAAATCAACAGTAAATGGCGGTCTTGTCAGTCTCTCTGAGTAAAAGCTGCTCATTTTTAGGGCAAACACAAAGTTTGAGACGTTGCACAGACGCTTTCTGGGAGATGAAATGACTTAAAAAGCTTTTTAGGTCGTCAAGTCTAATTTTCTGTTTCTCCACGAGTGATAAATGGGCCACTTTTACTGTCAGTCCTGCACTGACTCATGATCTACGGGCATTTATGAGCGAAAACGTCATACGTTGTAGTTTTTGGCTCCGAAATGGGCGAAATTTCATCACCTGCTGTTTGTATTGAAGGTTGAGGACATTTACTTGTTGTATATTTAATCATCATTGGTTCTAATAATCACACGAGTCATGGTGAAGACGCCTGAAATTATTTTGATTTTAATAACTAATAGTTTTATGTGGCAAACAGATCCGTATCACATCAGAGAGAAAAGTTAGTCACTGAACACATCCTGCATTTTGGTTTTAAAGTGACGACATCATTCGATCTGTCGACGTTCTGCTCGTGTTTAAAATAAGACGTCTTCAGGTCGCAGCGGCTTGTAGCTGACGCACAGAAGCTGCTCAGACAGAAGAAGAAATAAAAACAGAGGGTTGTTCACCAATAAAATCAGTCTTCTGTGTGTGTGTGTGTGTGTGTGTGTGTGTGAGTGTGTGTGAGAGTGTGTGTGGTGTCTAGGACTTGCTGTCCAATATAGCTTTTCCCAACACGCCGCTGCCATGGTTACGCAGGGATATGAGGCGACACGGAAACAAGCAAAGAGAGACGTTTGAGCACGCTCACTGCTGATCACCTGGCTGTCGCTCCTGCTCACACACACACACACACACACACCTGATGCACGCACGAAAATGTAAAGACACACACAACACGCACACACTAAATCTGCAGCTGCTATTAAGTCAGCACCGATCACCTGCTATGTGACACACACACACACACACAAGCTATAAATATCCATGTGCCACTCAAAGTGAATCAGTTGTCTATCCCCAAGCTGCTGTCCCACATAGCCACTCAACTGAGCTGTGTGTGTCAGTTTATGTGTGTGTGTGTGTGTGTGTGTGTGTGAGGAAAAGTGGCATTTTTAAGTTGTGTATTTGAACGACAGAGCGAGGGGTAGAAATCCAGGGAGAAGAAGAAAGAGCGAGTGTCTGCGTGCGTCAGAGGAAGTGTGTGTGTGTGTGTGTCAGAATAAGCATTTCATCCTTTGCGTGTGATGCAGGCGCCCCTTCGGCCAATCAGTAATGAGTAAACAAACGCAGCGCCCCCCCTCGGGCCAATCAGAGCAGCTTAAGAAAAGCCAGAAGGAAGTCGGAGCGAGGCAGCCGAAGCTCTGAAGTTTCAGATAAACTGCTCCACATAACGGCAATTAAACAAATGATTGTGGCGCCACCCCGGGCCAATCAGTGGGAATGTTTGAAAACGCTGGAATGGAAAAAAAAAAAAAAAAAAAAGATCACATCATTTCCTGGAGAATTTAAGCCTAAAACCTCCAGAATGGAGAAGAAATACTGAAAATACTCAAGAAAAAAAAGTTTCTCTCCCCTAAAAATGACTCCTGAACCGAGAAATCTGACCTGAATGAATGAAGAATGAAAGAAAACATTTTACAGCAATTAAATTCAGACTTTTGGTCGAGAGCTCCATCATTTCTTTGAACTTGCTTCCCGTTATCAACGCTATATTTTAATTCATGCCAACAAATCCCACGAAAAGACCAAAAACACCAAATTATAGTGTCTCTCAGTACTTCATGACTTCCCTGCACTGTCTGATTCAAGACATGTACCTCAGTTTTGTCTTCAGGAAAGTCTCAGCGCGTTAACGTTACGAAACACGAAGAAACGGCGCATTTGTTTGGGACTATTTTTAGCGGCGGATGGATCCACGTTTGGGCCTTCAAGTCAAATCAAACTACAGTGTGTGTGTGTTCATTCTCGTGGTGAGCTGCTTGTTTTACACAAGCGCGTTGTGCTCCGGGTCACACGCCACCAACTATTTCACTGATTCTGGTGAGACTGGATCATATTTTATGGAGGAAATGTTTCTTGGTTTTCCCTCTGACGTCTAATATATTTGGAGAGAAGCGCTCCAACCTTGTGACCTTCACATAAACTAAAGAATGATGAGCATTTATTTCATATTCAGGCCCTCCAAACACACAAAAAGTCATCCTGGATAAACATCGAAGCGCGACACAGGCTGCGTTCGCTTTGATAACGTTTATTGAAACCACAGTCTCTGCAGCTGTACGTGCGGTGCGTTCATGTGCTGGGAGGAAGGTCTGGAAACTCGGGCACCACAGGTCACTGCGGTAAACCTCGTCCCGGTCCTTCAGAGAAGCATTATATCAATTCCCCTTCATCCCTACAGCCCTTGAATGCACCGCAGGACAACAACAGGTGTCAGCCATCACACAGCCTGGCCTGAAGCAGACTTTTAAATGATAGGCAGTAAAAAAAAATACTCGGTCGGTGACTGAGGTTATAAAAGATACAAGACAGAAGAGGAGACGGTGAATTTGTGGTTCTGAAGACACGAGCTCGGCGGCACCGGAGGGAGGCGGTTTGAAAGCATATGGCTGATGTGTTAAAGTACACGCTCAGAAAGACTGGAGCGTTCAAACAGACGTCGCTTTCCTGCCTCAGAACATTCTTCTTGGCTGTTCACCAACAAGAAAAAAAAGAGAGAGCGCTCCATCGTCTCTTTAAGTCTGCGCTAACAACAGCAGGCCGACATATACAGAACACACACACACACACACACACCTCCAGCATCGTGACATGATATTTAAAAGACGTACACACACACATAGAAAGACTGAGTTCAGCATGTAACGCTTTAAGCATCATGAAATGTCATTCCCGCAGTCGCCATGGATACTGACCCACATCTCAGCCGACATGAAGATCTGCTTCTCGTCGACATTCACCTCAAATAAATTCTCATGGCCCAACCCGAAGCTGCTGCCGGTTCTGCTGCAGAAGAACGTTTAAAGAACGTTTTTCAATGTTCGAATGAACTCGTTTGAGGAGGCCATCTTGTTTGTCACATGACAAATAAGTCGAAGGTCTGATTCTCTGCAGCGCTAAGCTTGCATGTTATTACGTCTGAATACAAAGTTTGAGTCTGCGTTGTTGTAATTTAGTTTTTTATGGTTGTAAACTCAGATCACGCTCCGTGTTTTGTCTTTTAACAACTCGCCACCGTGTGTGATCCATAAATAAAGCTAATTAAAGCAGAACTCCGGCTCGAGTGTTTGATTCGGACCTGAAGTTACACCTTTCCGTGTGACTGTGTGTGCTGGCTGCAGTGAGCTGTGTGTGTGTGTGTGTCCTTTTTGTTTTTTTTTACCCAGCAGGTGTTGCTTCTTTTTCAAACTGTCGCGACTTCATTTTGGAAACAAACTCGTGAAATGTTCAGCCAGGATCCGTGGAGGCGTTGGTGGTGGTGGCGGCTTCACAGAGCGATCGAGTTGTTGAGAAAAAAGAAGCGGCAGCAGCTACACGGACGGACGGATGGACGGAGCGAGACTCATTCTCGTATTTCAAACTAAGGACGGACTTGAGACAAGATGAGAAGCTGCATATTTGTGAAGCATCTTCGGATCGAACACAGTTTTACGTCTTTGACGGCCACTTCTTTACCTCAAAGGCTAAATCCTCTCTCTCTCTCACACACACACACACACACACACGCTACAATCAGCTCTCTCAGCTGCAGCACTAAACACAGTCCAGTCAAATAAGATGTCATTAAAGCATTAACAGCCTGCTGATTATCTCTGCTCGTCTCCTCTCTGCTGTTGTGCATGTTTGTGCTGGCTGTGTGTTGTCACACTGCTGGCTGGCGGTACAGTCCCACCAACAGACCAACTTATCGGGTATGTGGAGCTCTACCAGCCTCTCACCAACTCATCCATCACAAATCTGTCCTCAGACCAGCCACCGCTTCTCCTGTTACTGGTTGAATTCACCTCAACCTCATTATTCTTGAGCTGTGTCTAAGATCTAGAGTTTAACTCCTCAGGTTCCTGATGTATCAACATCAAGACCCACCTTCGACTTTATGCTGAAACTTTCACAGAAAAGAAGAAAGAAACGAAGGAAAACTACAAAAACAAGGACTGTATATTGTGCAAAGAGAACAGACTAGATTAGATTTACTCAAGTACTGTACTCGGGTACTTCAAATGATGATGCACTGGCAGAGATGAAGCTACCTGGCGATGTACGACTGTGGAGGAGGCGTGGTGCATCGGTCGCAGGGGGAGAGGAGACGGTGGAGAGCAGTGCCAGGGGAGGTGATTAGCACACAGCGTCTAGCTGTCTAATCGCTCTCCGAAAGGAGTCGGAGCAGAGAAAGACAGCGAGACACGACAGCGAGCGCGACAGCGGACCGGAGGAACGTCTCCATGCGCTGTGTGCGTACCGTGATAATAAACTCAGTCAAAAGTCATCTGTCCACGTCTGTGCCGAAGAACCCGCGTCGGCACGATCTGCTGCAACGTGACGATTAAACAGTTAAAGGTCCGGTGTGTAAGATCAGAGGGAGGGAGAGGATTTATTGGCAGGAATGGAAGATAATATTCATAACTCTTTATATCCACAGAAGGAACGGGTCTGGGTTGGATGGAGTCCGTCACGTGGTACGCACAGAACGGACAAACCGGCTCTAAATCGAGCCACCGTTCCTTAGAAGGAGAGGGCGATGTGACACTACGTACTCAGTTGGTTGCAATCTGCAACCTCGCCACTAGATGCCACTGGACCTTTGTCAATGATTATAATATAACAAATATATATATATGGGCAGAACTGGAGGAATGAGACATTGGTTTTAAGAGCAGAGAATCATCCTCGACGTCAGCTGGAATGAACCATGCGCAAGTTTCCGTGCTGCAGCTTCTTCGCATCCACGAGGCCGCCTGAGCTCAGATCACAGCTGGAGGTAAGCGCCGCTTTGTGTCCGTAAGAGAAAGAAAAAATACAGATTTTAACGGGGAAAGATAAAAGAATAGACGGAGGCAGGATGGAAGAGAGGGGAAGACGGGAAATGTGGCGAGCGCCTGAATGAAGGAGTGTCGCGTCGAGCGAGGAGGAGGAGGTGGGGAGGTATTTCTAATTTGAGAGGCGAAATGAACGAGGAAGGATCGTGTGGAGAAACAGGTGAAGAAAACGAGACGAGAAGACGACTCGTGCGGGGAAAAAAGAGACAGATGCGGAGGAATGTGAGAGGAGGAGTGATAACGAACCATATGCACAAACACCGTCTGCATTGTTCTCGCTCACACACCCTGGATCTTCCTTTTGCATGTTCACACACATTTTCCTCACCTTTTTTTCCCTCTCCGTACACCCACTTGTGCAAACACACACACGCAAAAAAAACAAACTCATCCATCCTGTCTTAATCGCACACACACACACACACACACACACACACACACACACACACACACACACACTCATGGGTGAGTGAATGAGCCGAAAAGAGTCCTTATCGCTGCAGCAGCTGCCAGTCCATTCATATCACTATAATAACTCTGAATGACGCTAATGAGGAATACACACCATGAATAGACCAGGATGAGACTGTGTGTGTGTGTGTGTGTGTGTAAAAAGTAGTGCAGTAATAAATAGGCCAGGATGGAGTGCAGTAAATGTGTTTGCATGCGTGTGCTAACGTGCTTGTGTGAGTGTGTGTGTGTGTTTTCCTGTGTGAATAAACACAATAAGTAATCAGAGAGAGAGAGAGAGAGAGAATTAACTTTACCCATTTTGCTTCTGAACAAAAATCCCAAAAGTGCCGATTGATTCAAAAAATAATCCTTTGACCTGTTACGTAAGAATTCAAAGCTGAAAATAACAAACAAGCGGGGCTGATTTCTTTGAGAAAGATTCGTTAGCTGAACTCGTCGTTTTCTAAAATTAATGCCTTCGACATATTTGACTTCAGTAAAAGCAAAAACCGTGAAGTTCCTGAACTCGTTGCTGCATTGCTAAAGTTACGCTGAAACTTGAAGAAAAAAAGACGCAGCGATTAAGACGATCCCTCTTAGAAGGCTTTCGTAATGTTGTGACGTCCTCGTACGCACCGACCGGCCGCTGCATGAACTGGAACCGACTGTCCAATCAAAAAAATAAGTGTGGATTACTCTGTTGAGCACAGTTCTACTATTTCCCTGCAGTTGTTGCCTGAAGACTCACTCAGGTCTTCAAATAGAAGCTTTAATGTGCGTCAGCGCTTTTCTCTGGAAGCTAATTTCAGTCTCTTTCTTTTCTTTCCGTCCCGACAAGAAGAAAGTCCCGAGGATAACACAGAGTACTTGAATTTCTACATGCAAAACGGCCTAACAGGAGCACGCTGTGACGCTGTGACCACCTGAAGCTAATCTAACCACAGCTGCTCTCCGCTTTCAGACCTGAAAGATGACTCCGATCAGGCTCAAAGCTGATTACAGCTCAGCAGATGTAGGAAGCCTGAATGAGGCTCTCCTGCCTGGACTCTCTCCTGGCTGCACTCCACTGCCATCAGCGGAGACATTCGGGCCTTTGTGCCACAACACAGACCATTGCTCTGGTTTATCTGGAGGGTTCTTTAGAGGGAGACGGAACCAAACACTCATGAATGGCAGGTTCACACGGTGGGCCAACAAAGAAGCATGAGGTGGTACCACGCCGGCAACCTCATGCCAGACGTCCCGACAGTAAGATATCTGCCGAGCGGCCACGCGGCTCTACATGTACCGGGTCCTTGCTAGCCAGTACAATCCATTTTGGACTCATCTGTTCTTCTCCACCTGGATGCACAGCAGGTACAATGAAGCCCACAGACATGCAAAAAAAGATGAATCAAAACTACGTCACGTAACCTAAATGACAGCTTTTGATAAGTCCATTATATCCGTGAGGGTTGTACTTGAAAAATTTGTTTTTCCTCATGAAGATTTTGAGAGGAATACTTCAAGTTTCGCACACGGGGATCTCTGCATACAGGTTTTATTGCCTCTAAGCTACTTTGTCACAGTACAAACATGAATTCCTGAATCCGGTGAAGTCTGGGTGTAATTCGAGCTCTGAGCAAGCATCGCTGAAGACTTGCAGGGATCTCAAGCCGGCTCCTGACAGCTGATGACCATGAACAAGTTCTGCTGTGGACGGCTTCCCTGAGCCTCCACCCTCATTGCTTAACTCTTGCTGCCTCGGTTATCGGGCTGCTCTCAGCGTTAATGTGTGGTTTGACTTTCACCTGGCTGACAACATCCCACAGAACCCCCGGGAGAAGACTGACACCTATGAGCTACGAACAGGATGATGCAAACAGAGAGAAAGAACGCGAGGATGAGCCGATAGGTCGAACCAGAAGACGGAGATAATCTGACGGAGGATATTAAAGAAGACGGGGCGAGGTTTGTGCTAAATAAGTGAACGAAAACGGCTTTTATCACTTTAAATCAGAGGAACATCAAAACATGTAGCCCTGTGTGTGTGTGTGTGTGTGTGTGTGTGTGTGTGTGAGTCTGAAATGCAGTGGGTGTGTCTCATTTTAACGAGTTTTGCTTTTTAATTACCTTCGTTTGACCACAGTTTGTTTCCCGGGAACGCAGCCAGAAAAACCCTTCACACACACACACAGCAATTCTTCATCTGTCACACACACTTGTATGGATGCAACATGTCTCTGTTCACACACACACACCACACTTCATTGATTTTCATTGTTTCATCCATCCATCTTTCTGACAGTCACTCCTCCCCTCCTATGACTCAACTCCCTGATGTGTGTGTGTGTGTGTGTGTGTGTGTGTGTGTGTGTGTGTGTGTGTGTGTGTGTGTGCCTGTTCAGAGTTCTCGGCAGACAGTTTCTAACACAGTGAGGTGGGCTGAATTTCTTTGTGATGACTGACAGTTTGATGGGCGGGTTGGCGTGTGACGGGCTGCAGTTTGAATCTGAATAAACGTGTTGATAACGTGGCCGCATGGACGAAGCTCACAGACGAGAACGCCGCGTCTCAGAGCTCCGACAGGATGCTCGAGGTTTTTGGTTTTAAGGCACGTTCACGGCCTCGATCAACCGTCTACCTGAGCAGCTATCTGATGAACACAGAGAGGAGCCAGATATTCACCTCAGGGTCGGTGGAGATGGACAACAGAGCCGAATGGTCAGTGTACAAGATCTTTACTACATCGGAGGAAGTTTTTCTGCCCCCTAGTGACCAAAAACAACAACTACAATCAATTAAAGCCCTTCATGCTGCATTAATTGATTTTTAAAATCACTATATTATTACATTTCTGCTATATTTGGACCTCTGCGTCAACATGCCATTCACCCGGCCTGCAGACACAAAGATGTCGAAACCATGCAGTTTGTGCACACAAAATATTTCATCCTCTGCTCTTGTAGGATGTCTTTCATTCATTCACCCTGAAGTTTGAAGAACACGACAAAGAGGACATGAACGGAGTCCTCCACGTTTTCCACGTTTCAGAGTACGATGGGCGTGCACAAGACACGAAACCCCGAGCATCCACTTATTAAATAGTGCACACTGAATAATTCGTTTTTCCGCCATTTCCTACGACACCTTCTGAGCTTTGCACCTGCTAAAATCCTCCAATGTCTTCTTCAGCCAGTCACAAACTTTGACTGCTCGTTTGGGACTTTTTAGCTGAACAAAGCTGCACCTGGAACCGAAAACTAAAGGCTGCGCAGATCTGAGGTGAGCCGTCGGGTGACAAGTGACACCTTTCACATTACACCAAGTCATCTGTTTAATTGTCATTATAAAAATAGCGGCGTCGAGAACAAACCACCTGCACGGTGCGGAGACAGCTCTCCAAATCAGATCATCAGTTTTCAGCTTAATTCCACCTTCAGCTTTTGATTTTTACGGGTTTGCATTTTATTTTTGTAATTATCTATCTATGATGAAAACGTGTGCGCACTTTGCAGATGTGTGATACTGCTGACAGTCCAGTATCTGTAGCCAGGAGTCATATAGGCACACACAGGCTCATATACAGTATATAGAGACACACACTCCTTCATCACTCTGTAGAATATCTTTTATTTACCTCTCTGTCTTATTTATATTCCTACTTCCTCTCTCTCTCACACACACTTCCCTCCACTCGTGTGTTTTATAGTTTATATCTTCCTGCTTTATTTCCTTTTCCTCACTTCATCTCTCCATCTCTTTCCTCTCAGCTATCTCTTCACTTCCTCTTTTTATGTCATTCTGTGAATCACGTACTCTTTATTCCCGCGTCGCTCCTCGTCGTCTTTTTATTCATCTTCCTGTTTGATCTCCTGCTTTGTATTCAGAGTGTGTATCTCTTCCTCCGTCTGTCTCTCCTTCTCGATATTCTCTCTTCTGCTCTCTTTTTCCTTGTCATGCTCACATTATTCTTCATCTTCATCATCTCCTCCCGCTCCGCTCTCCCTCTCATCAGCGAGCAGACGGCTGCGGTTTGATGAGGGAGATGTAAATGTCAGGTCATGTTTCTGCGGAGGCTTCAGAGCGAACATGACAATACTGACTTTAATAAAGCCTCGGGTCAGAATCAAAGGGGTTTCCCTGAGCTGCGCTCATGGCTTCCACCCAAAGAGAAAAGCCGCTCTGGTCACGTTACGTCATCACACTGAAGCTTTCAGACCAAAAGAACTTCACAGGATCAAGAACCAACAGGATCTAACAGCCCGATTCTGGATCCCTGATGGCTGTGGTGGGAAATATACGCACACGTTTATATCATAACACAGTAAGCACGTCTTTTATCTGGAGCCAATCACATGCTGCCCTCTGTTTCAGCCAATCAGAGTGCAGATTCAAGGATTTGTGTTGACGATGGGAACGCATCTGAACAGTCCCGGCTGTGGAAAAACTGCACGTGTGTCAAAATGTTTGAATGCTGCTTTAAATTGTTTTGGTATTTTTGCCTTTTTAATTGGACATTTTTTGGTTTGTGAGATGTTTAAGTGGCTGTCAGAGAGAAGAGGTCAGCCTGATAGTTAAACACAATCAATTAGTTTTAATTATTAAGGATAAAACTGTTATTTAGTTTTTCGTTCGTCACCGTCTTGCAGCGCCTCGGCCAAAAAACTCAGCCTGTGTTTTATTAGAAGTGGTTTGAGCAGAGAGTTTCAGTGACACATCGCCTCAGTGGTGATTTCAGATTTAATGTTATGAGTTTCACTGGAGCTTCATAAATCTGCAGCGAAGCAGGAAAAAAAAGGAGAATTTCCATAAAAGCGAGCTTATAAATGTGATTTAAAGCCTCGCAGTGACTCTCTCTGCTTCAGGACGCGCTGCACCAACAAGAATTAATTGTAAACTTATTATTTTATGATTGTAATGCAACATGCTTTGAATCTGTTTAAAATCTGTTTAAAGCATCTGAAAATGTTGGTTTATTGGGGTGTCGGCCGGCTCGGCTGGACTCAGCGTCCAAAGGCCAAAAAAAGAAACCGTCAGTTTGACTCCAGATTAATGAACAGCTTGAAACTGTTAAACTCTGATCATTGATCAACTTTAAAGTGATTTAAATTAAAAAATAAACGGCTTCATAGTCGGGGCGGACGGAGCAAAACTGTGTGAGAACAGACTCAGCACTCAATAAGAACTCAATGAGGCTCGACTATTTTTTTAAGGTCGCCCTGGAAGCTGAGACACGCGCGCATCGGCGCGTCAGTCATGCTAAAGATCCGGATTTTAAGTTTCAGCTTGGTTTTTTCCCATTTGAAGTTCAGATCCACGACCTGCAGCAGAGTTGGTGCATTGATCTGTCCGCTGATTGATACGGGACCGGTGCGCGAGCTCAGGAGGGTCGCAATCACAGAGAGAGGATAAAAGAGATAAACGGACAGAGAGAGACTCATAAAGACAAAAAACAAAGACAACCTGAAGTTAGAACGTCAGCGCAGGAAGCGGAGGGCTGCGAGAGGTAGCAGGCAGCCATCGTTCTTAACTCCAGATAGGTGAAATGATTCGCCCGTAGCGATCTCTGCTATTCAAACAATGGACCGGATTTAAAGAATACCGCTGACCTCAGAGCTCTGCAGCCAGAAGACAGCGAGCTCAAGCAGCCGTTTTATTTAAGCGACTTCTGGGACTTGTTAAGCACCGAGAACAGCCAGAGCTGGACAGAGCTTCAAGTGCACGCTGACCACCGAGACATCTCATTATGCAATGAGTATAGCTGTATATAAAGCAGAATAATAAGGTTTGCATTTGTTCGTACTGTGCTGCCTCGTGTGTGGTCATTTCCTACGAGCTGCAGTTCTCTTATATTATTTTATTTAAGATTTAACAGTCTGTCAGGTGTTTATAAGATGCATGTGTGTGTAAGCTTCACATGCAGAGCAGCAGCTCCTGCTCAAACTACGTTACCGCCTGCATGTTCCTGTCTGTGTGTGTGTGTGTGTGTGTGTGTGTCAGAGATGTAAAAGTGCTTAAACAGCAAACAGTCCACAGTGGAGAGAGCTCCAATGGGAATACTGTGCAGTCGCTAACGGCAACCGTCCCTCTACGGATATGAAACAAGACTCGAGGACTTCATCCACACGAGCGCCCCCATGAGGCTTTAATGTTCACTGCACAACAACAGACGACAACATTACTGGACGCACTGACAGGAGATAAACTCACTGGTGTCGAGCAGTACCGCCCGAGGAAACGCAAAGCGAGCTGTGCAACACGTTCACTGTTACTCTGTTACCAGCTTGTGCGTACTAAAACAGAGAAACGGACTAAAGAGCATTAATATTTTAAAATTAAATAAAAATAAACACACAACACAAAAATAATACACTGCTCCCATTTTTCAGGAGTTGAAGTAGAAAAGCTGACTGATTACTGATTAGTACCAAGAGGCGACAGCTTTGAGCTAGTGCCAAAAACTGCAGTTCCTCTAAACGTCCACCTGAGGCTGGCTGCAGAAGTGAGTCAGTCTCCATAAGTCCCCATGTTAGACAGCAGAAATAAACATGTTTACAGCCTGGTACAAAAAACAGTTTTGGTCTCTGTAGCTAATTTCCCCGTTCATGACAACTGTACTGAGGGTGAATTTATATACAACTCACCTGTTCACATTATATTAAGGCTTAAAGTTATGCAGGATTCAGAGCGAGGACGCTTTGATTGACAGGTGGGCTGCTGTTACAGATGGCAAACATTCTCCTTCCTGCATTCTTTTTGTATCTGGGGAATAATTTCCAGATGATTTGAGTCACTTCACTCTTTCATACGTTGGAGACACTTCTTCTTCTCTTATTTGCGCCGTTTGTCTGTACGACCTGAGATAAAGATGCAAGAATATTTGATCTGATCTCACATCCACACGAAGCTGAAGCAAAGTTCAGCATCACTTTAATTGTATTTCTCCGGGGGCAGTAACCCATCATTACTCATTCTTCTTCCCAGCGCCGCTCGGAGGATTCGAACCTGTGACCTTGACCTTTGGGCTGCTGTCGCCCCGAGTTCCAGGCTGCAGGCTCAGGCTGCCTGCTGTCCTGTTATCTCCGCTCTGAGTGAACACGGGGAAAAAGAAGAAATGGGGACATCGTGACCCGCAGCGCAGAGACCAAAGTCTTACCGGCTCGTATCGTTCTGTGGGCACTTACTTACAACTGCAAGGGATTGTGGGAAATTGGGACATTTTATTGTTTCTGCTTTGATCGCCTCTTTATCTGTCCGCTGTTCTCACCCTCCTGTCCTCACTCGTCTCTTTGTCTCTCAACCTTCCTCCCTCCTCTTCCTCGTCTCCCATCCATCCTTCACTCCCTATCTTAATTATTTCCCATTTCCACTTCTCTCCGTCTCCCTCCCTTCATCACTCTCTCTCCCCTCCTCATCCTCACCGTCATCCCTCGCTTCCTATCTTAATTGCTCTGCCCACAGGAGGACGTAGTCAGACTGGACTTCCTGTCGGCTGCATTGTCAGGACCAGTTTTATTATAACGGTATATATAGAAGAGAGAACAGAGCAGAAGAGGGAAAAAAGGAGGAAATTGTAGAGACCTTTGTTTCCCTTTCAGCGTGTCTTCCGCAGCAGGGTGCACATCTACCAACAGCTACCGCAGAGAGGTAATAAAAGACATGTTGCTTAATGCCTCCCGTTTTGGATGTTCCCATTTAAAAGATCTGACACGTTCAACTCATGAAAGCAGCAGGTGTCACATGGCCGGGGACGTTTACTGACACTTTGATTATGAGGCAAAAAGGGTAGTGAAGTTTGATAACAATTAACGATGTCAGAAAATGCTAATTTACAGTACGTGTGTTTAAAATTAATGAAAGTCACTCAGGAAAATGAAAATCTGCTCCCGGTCTTTGGATTCTGCTGCAGCCAAAATAAGATGTACTGTTTTCTATGTACTGTCACTGTGTGTCGTGATGTTAAAACCCAACCAACCAATTAAACCAATTAAACCAATTAATTACTGTCTTTTTTTCCACTGTTGAAGTCTGACATTGTTAAATCTCTTCGGTAAGTCCGGTGAGGAGACCGTGTTGTGCCAGAACAGGAGCTGGGCGACCAGCGTCAGCATTCAGCGTTGATAGAAGAAACTGACGGCTGAACAAGAATCAAATCTTAGACTGTTTTTTAGTCGAGAGCTCGGTGAAATAAAATGCTGAAAGACAGACGCCGAGCCGAGCTTCTTACTGTTGGACCAGTCAGTAATATCAGCCGGCTGTTGTGTCTCGTCTTGTTACACTAAACCAGGTCAAGATATTCCTCCGTCTCGTTACCTGGACCTGTCGAATATATAGCAACATGAGCAGTAATACCCGGGCTGCACCTTGACTTGTACTGTGTCTTCACAGTGTGTCAATTGATGCAACACTGCGCTGTGTGTGTGTGTATGTGTGTGTGTTAATCTTAAAGTGTAGCTGGGGAATTGGCACTGCAGCAATCTCATGGAGACCACACAGGCAATGTAAGTGTAATTAAAGAAAGATGAATGCAAACACTGGTAGAACAGGCTGCTTTTCTTCTGTTTTAACTAGTTGCCAGAAGAAACAATTTAAAGAAATAACCATCCAGTCGTTTTCTGTAACCTCATCGTGGTCGCGGGGGGCTGAACCCTACACCAGCTGGCACTGGGCAAGAGGCAACGTACACACTGGACAAGTCCAAGTTCATCACAGAGCTCTGCAGATAATCAGCGATGAAGTTAAACTCACTCAAGGCGAGTGAGTTATTAATGGCCACACTCCAACCGCTCATACTACAAATCCCACAATGCACTGCAACAGCCGCCACACAGCTCACTGGTCAAGACCTGTGCACCTCGCTGGGAGGCCACTGACGAGGCACACAGGCTCACCGACAGAGGAGGCTAACGTGTGATTTGATATATTTCCTCTTCTCTGTCATTCCCTTCGCGGTTTCGTTTCTTGCGGCCGCACGCGGAGGTGTGTGTCGGACAGACGGCGTTTGTTTTTGTGAATTCATCAGCTACCTGTCTCTGTTTGAGCTCTAATTGGATTTGGGGGATTAGTGGATTGTGTGTTTGTGGTCTGTATTCATGAGAGTCTCAGTGTTACAGGTCAGCAGGTTTACATTAACCTGAGAGAGTGTGTGTTTGAGTGTGTGTGTGTGTGTGTGTGTGTGTGTCAGTTTAAATTCCCCATTACCTGCACGGATCAGTGGGCATTTATGCATTCAGGTGTACTTTAACGTAATTGGCTTTTTTTGTGCATGTGTGTAAATAATGGACTGACCACTGCATGTAACGTCCAAACACACACACACACACACACACGCAGGACAAGCCTCACACACACACTCACACACACGCAGGACAAGCCTCACACTCAGACGTGTCTCTGAGCGTCCCTGTGGACAGAAGTTAAAAAAAAACACAAGAAGAGACACGGACCAAAACAAATCAAGCAAAAGAAGAAAAAAGAAGAGCAGATATGAAATATTGATGTAACAGGAAGAAGGAGGAGGAGGAGGAGAGGTGAGAAGAGCAAGGAAGCTCAAACCTGCTTCTCATTGTTTTCTGTCCCTGAAGAGAGACGAGAGAGAAAGAAGGAGAGAGATGACAAACAGAGACGCGACGAGAAAAGAGTCTGAAACTGTCCGAACAGAAGGACGCAAGAGCGACGATGGAGTACTAAACGTGATTAAACGTGCCAAAATAAACCGACTGGATTTTCCTAACAAACGGAGCTAACATGAGCTAACGGCAGCTACAGTTTACTTCACTGTCCATCATAAACTCTGTAAATCACAGAGAGCTGAGGCGGAGCAGCTGGAGGACATCAGAGGGAAAACCAGGAAAACATTTTCTCCATAAAATCTGATCCAGTTTCACCAGAATCAGTGAAATAGTTGATGTGTGTGATAACAGAGTCTGTATTCTTGTGCCTGGAAAGCAGCTTCATGAAAGCAGGACGTTTGTGACGTCTGAACATTAAAGATTAAAAGCAAAACAAAACAGTCGTGCACTGAGACCAGGACTGACGTGAGCGCTGGAGAATGCCCACTCGTCTGTAAGTTCATCCCTTCTTTTCGTTCCCTACCTGATGTTCTCTCCTGTTTAACGTCTCTTCTCTTCAACCTCACATCCATCCACCCTTAAACCCCCAGAGAGAGAGAGAGAGGAACAGACAGAGGAATCTGCACCGGGACGAGTCAAAAAGAGGTTAGTAAAGAGGCCGCTAAAGGGAAGTTCACCCTTTTCTTTCTGTTTCTCTCAGTCTGTTATTTCTCCTCTCTCTCTGCTCTAGGTAATGAAACATTGTTTGAGATATTTCTCTTTTAAAAAAACATCAAACGTCCAAGTCTGCTCTCTCTTCACTCTGCCGCCTCTGTCCTTCTTTAATACTTTATTGTACTTTCTTTTCACTCTTCCACCGTCAGTTTCCACTGATGATTATGAGCATTCCCCCTCATCTACAAAGCATTAACACAAGGCTTCATTAGAGACACACACACACACACACTCTCTCTCTCTTTCTGCATGTCTGAAATCACACACACACACATCATGTTGCTGTCGACGACAGAAGTGTTTTGCCTGTCACTTGCAGACGTTCACCCAGCAAAGTACAAAACACGCCGGAACAAAGAGAGAAAGTTGAGAGGGAGGAAGAGGTGAATGAGGGAGAGACAGATGGACACGAAGAGAGAGAGAGAGAAAACAAGAGAGAAGGAAAATGTCAGATTTGATGTTATTGTCTGCGTGTCAGAATTTCTAATCAACAGCTGCTTTGACTGACAGGAGGGGAGGGTGGAAATTGGTGTTTAAGAGCCAAAACAATAGAAACTGGAAAGCAGAGAGCTCAACCTCCACTGAGGCTGCACAATCCTCTAAACTTCTCATTATGATAGAAATGTTAATCTGCAACACTTATCCTGTCACAGCAAAAAGTATTTAAGTTCGACGTACTGTATGTCGACTTATAAAAAGACACATAACGCTCACGTGATGACTGAACGCTTCATTCCAAAGCTTCCACCACGATCCTCCTCGATCCGCCAGTGAGGCGCAAAAAGTTTGTCTTGTCACGCGTCCAGTAATGTTGTCGTCTGTTGTGCGGTGAACATTAAAGCCTCATGGGGGCGCTCGTGTGGATAAAGTCCTCGAGCCTTGTCTCATATCCGCAGAGGGTCGGTTGCCGTTAGCGACTGCACAGTATTCCCATTGGAGCTCTCTCTTCACGGTGACGGAGGTTTCCATTTGGGCATGACACACTCAGATTCTGAACGATGTCTCAAAGTTTGCATGCAAACCGTCAGGTCACTGTCAAATTCTGATCATCCGATGACGTCTTAGCCAAGACTTCCTCCACAGTCCAATTAGCAACTTCAGACACATTTATTCTAATATTTATGAACAGATATTTGCATATGAACACAGATAGATCATAAAAAGCTAAATAATTGTCAGTCACGATAGCCGACGGGTTCCAAGATTTACATCCATGCATGTGAGCTGATCAATACAACTCAGACTACAAGCGGAAACCAGAAGTCTCGGTCCCTTGCCTAAAGACGATGCATTCAAATGCAGATATCTGCTCGCAGAGATTATGTCCATGTACAATAAAAGAAGAACTGAGAACAAGACAGCAGCACACGAGTCTGTGGAGTCCTTTTGTGCAAATGGCCTCAAGCCATTCAGTCCATACTTCCACCCAGAGGGACATCTTAAAGAAAATCACATGTATGTTCACACGAGAGGCCAAACTGCAGAAAAATAATCTTACTCGACCAAACTTTTCACACTGTAGTTGAGATTTCCTGCTAACAGACAAACAAAAATATAATCCAGTATGTATATTTTAGGCAAACATTGGTTCATGTAAATGAAAACCTGCGCACTGAGATTGATATGTGAAGTATCTGGTAGCAATTTTGGTAACCGAACTGTAAAACTTTTGTGAGTTCGATGGAAATAAAAAGGAGTCTGTCTGATTGACCTCGGAGTTTCGACGTGCTTCCCACTGTTACTCATAACAGAAGAGTTCCTTAATCCATAAATCCACAAAGCCAGAAGTCTTTAAAAGTTCACAGCAAACACAACAACTCAGAAGCTGAACCTGAGATTTGAATTTCCTCTGAAGACGGTTTAAAAAGCTTGATTCCAAAATAAAAGGTTTCTGAATAATTGACAAGTCAAATAAAAAAAAAAAAGGTGCCTTTAAAATTAAAGTAAGAAAACAGACTTTACACACCGGATCACTTCAGAGACTTCAGAGAAAGTTTCCCTCCAGAATGGAAAGAAAATGTTTGTTTTGTTTAAATAGACTTTTAAGCTTTTCATTACTTTTCTATTTAACCAGACAGGAAATGTGAAAAGAAGAAGAGGACAGCTTCAAACCAAATACTCCAACATTCAACACAACCAAGGTCTAATAAATAAAACGTGGTGTGTTCTTCTATTGGCTTATTTCTGCCTCCTGAAGAAAAACCCTCTAAAAACTCTTTATTCTCCTTCATAGTGGAGAACAGCGAGCGGGCCGAGGCTTTGAACTATGGGTAGGTTGGTGATTGATTTATCAGGCCTGCTCCTTCACAGCCTCATTTCTCACCAGCAAACAGGAGAAGGCTGATCAGACGCGAGCGTAAATCACGGACGCAAACAGACGACGTACATTTCCCTTCAGCTGTACTCGTGAGTCGGTCCGTTTACCTACAGTGTGCCGCCTTTAGCGCCTGATCCAATTATTGGTATAATATGTTATATGTTTTATGTTTCTGAGTCACTGCCAGCGTTTCTGATCTGTTCATCGGCCTGATGAAGAGGAAAAAAGCTTTCTGAACAGCGAGTACTTCAGGGTTGAAGGTGCAGGGAACAGCAAGGCAAGCACATAATCAGAAACAGCCGCCCACAATTGTTTGTGGTATACAGGCCGCACACTAAAGTATCATCTCGTGTTGATGATGGCGCCGAAAGAAAAGTCAGGAGTAACCAAAATAGGAATATCTTTTCATTTCATTTAGTAATCGTCGAGATATTTCATGCCAAACTCCTGGAAACACCAACGTCACGACGATTCATCCGTCTCAATAATTAACCTTTCATCGCCAGGACAATTTGTAAATGCAAATCAGTCCAGAACCTTTCCAATGATCGATTGTCCAATAGGCACAGACCAAAATGTCTCGAAACAGAATTGGATTAACGTACAACCAATCAGAGCAACATGGCTGGTAAACAAATCTACCAAATCCTGTCAGAGAACGGCAAACATCACGGCAAACGGCCACAACGCTGGCAGAGTCATCGATACGTCACCGTATCAAACCTGCCCCATGTTGGATAAACGGCTGGATTGGCTCGACCAAATCAAGCACGAGGTGGATCGACCAAATGACCAATGTAGCCATTTTTAAAAGATAAATACATCAGATCACGCACAGACTGTCTTTGGGAAGGATTCTCTCTTTACCTCTACTTTGCACATGAAGCGATGATTGTAGAAATCTGTAAATCTTTTCTGACTAGGCAGTCACAATCCATTACATTCAGATTCATGTTGCCTACAATAAAAACTCAGTAATCTCTGAGGACCCTCCATCTACAGCGAGATACAACAACAACAGATTCATTCAGATTCATATCCTCGGGAGTCATTCGGGGCAGATATATTCTGTTTTCTTTCTCCAAAACTCTTACGCAGTCGTTATGCAAAATTAGATTACCATTTTATTCATCTGTCTGAGGTTGTTTAGGCTGTTAAGAGCATGCTCAAAGACTTGAGGGCTAAACACGAGTCTGAATTCCAGGCTGCATGTACAGAGAGCCCGTTCAGTCTAGGCTGGTAGCGTTGCATCAGATTTCATTTGGGGAACACGAGCTTTGCGGTCTAATAGACAGTTCAGGGTTCCACAGGTCGGTCCTGACAGGCTGCAGAACTCTGATTTCTCGGTCTACTACACTGTTAAACAAAACGGACAGAGGAACGCCGAGAGCGATGTGCAATTAGCCAGAAAATACAACAGAACGCTTCCAACCGTGATTCAGAGCTGCTGCTGCGAGGCTCATTGAGATGTCGAGATGGTACCTGTCAATGTCGGACGCTAAATTAGCGGCAATTGAAAGAGCTGGAACTGTTTGTGTTTATTCTATGAGTCTAGTGCCGCACAGGACATACGATCTTTTAACCTGTATCTCTGTGTTGTAGACTGGCTGGTGAGATGTTTCCTCAGAGAACTTCACAGACGTCTATCCAAAGGCACAGATCTTAGGAGGGAGCACAAACATGGAATTTTCTCAGTAGTGGGGTGTTTTCTGACGGAGACGTCAATAATATCATCAACATTCATCAAATTACGCTCTTCAACCGCACAGTTGGGCTATAAAACATGGAATGGAAAACTTGATCTGTGTTTGATGAAAAAACAAAGTGTCACATGACTAGTTTACAGTCCTAGCAGCCATCAGCCATGTTTGGAACAGAGGTGGGAAATGTAGTCCAAAAACAAACGGTAAGGAATCAGGATGAACTAAACCTGTAAGTCAAACTGAATTTCCCAAATGCAATGGTACAGACGGAGCCAGACTCCGGCCGGATCAGCACTCAGGAACCTTTCAGTCACTGTTTTCACTAATGCTTATGCTAACTGTTAGCATTGCTGCTAAGTAGCAGCTAGGGTTTGCAAACCAATGCTGAGACGTCTGAAGCTGGAGTTCCACTCGGTGTCGTTCTTCTACTGGTGCCAAAGTCTTCTCAAAAAAGTTTGTCTCTCAGTGTGTGATGATCAAGATGTTGCTCGTAGTTACAAATTCAGAGAATTATCACCAACTCAGCTAGTTGTCCTTCAGCTAGTTTTGTGTTGTTTTGTTTGGTTTCTGGCTGTAAAATAGAAATATGAAACGGACAGCTGCAGACGAAACATCAGGCAGAAAAATCACCAACTATCTGGTCAAGACTAGCATCGTCGGTCAGGGTGACATCTCTGGATTTACTCAAAGCACTTTGGGCTGCGTGTGTGTGTGTATGAATAAAGTCGAGCGGAGCTGACGTACGTGATGGTTACCGTGAACGTTTACAGAACTGTTGTGATCAGAGCAGTCAGAGAGACAAAATAAGAAATCTTAATAAAAATGTCAAAGGTTGTTAGTGAAATCCAGAACAGGAACACAGCAGGCTGTAAAACAGTCCCTGTGTCTTAGTCTGGTCCTCATATATAGAGGATTTTCCTCTCAAACACACACACACACACACACACACACACACACACACACACACACACAGCGGTCCAAAGGAAAATCCAGAGAGACAGATCAGAGAGTGTGTGAGTTCAGAGAGCTCGGAGAGAGAAAACTAGAATCCACAGCGATACAACTGCTCCTCTGGGCCTGGAACATAAAGTTCACACACTCGAGGAGAACGTGTCTGAATGTGTTTGGATGAACGGAGGACCCAAAGAGAGTGTGTGTGTGTGTGTGTGTGTGTGTACACCTGCAGGGTAC
Source organism: Nibea albiflora (assembly GCA_014281875.1). Classification (NCBI taxonomy): domain Eukaryota; kingdom Metazoa; phylum Chordata; class Actinopteri; family Sciaenidae; genus Nibea; species Nibea albiflora. Next base: position 24,244,536 of record CM024793.1, on the reverse strand, counting down.
ATGCTTATAACATGCATCAGTGAAGCGCACACAGAGATAAACTAACAAACCCAGTGCAGGCCTGAGTCCATGTGCTGTCCCAGATCACACTGTATATATCTAACATCTATAGATGAACACAGTACATGCAGCATTAAAGCAGCAGTGCTGCCGATTGCAACCGCCTCGCCTCACCTTCTCTGTTCTGCCGTAGAAACACGGCGGTTCAACATGAGCGGCGGTTCTGTCTTCAGTTCAGTGTCCGGGCTGTTGTTAGCTGTTAGCTTCAGCTGCAGCATCAAGGTAACCTTTACAAGCACGACAAGGCTAACAGCCCAGCTCAGCATTTCCTAACCGTAACCGTGAGATTATTGCTGTAACCTTGACGAAGGTCCCCTCACCTGTACCGTGCTGCTATTTGTAACTAAAGCACGACCTGTTCAAACCTGAAGATTCCTGCATCCAGCTGCTTTTCTCTCGAGGTTGTATGCTTGATTTTTTTCCTATTAAAGGTTTATTTGTGGAGTTTTTCTGAGGATGTAATGATAGAGGGCGTCGCGTGCTGTAAAGCCCTTGGGGCAAACTTGTGATATTAAGCTTTATAAATGAAACTGACTTGACAGCGGAGATTAAATACATTAAGTTATATTAAGATTTTAAGATATCCGAGTTTCAGCCAATCGTCAGTGCAGATTCACGCCACAGTTATCTGCAGTAATCGCAAGGAACGCGTGAAGAAAGCACAGTAGGAGCCCTCAGGAGGGAAGCAGTGACGTTCGCTGCGTCTGGCTGTGACTGAACAAACCACAGAAAGCTCCGTTCATCAGCAGGAATATTAAAATGCAGCCTGTTTTTCCCGATCCGTCAGCTGATAATGATCCGGTTGAAATGGCAAAGAGGAGATATTCTGACTGAGCAGTTGATTTGGAGCAAAGGCCTGTAAAACAAGATGAACTTTCTTGATCCCTGAGAAGAAACTGGGTCATTACTGCAGCTCTGAGGCTGGGAGCGAGCTGCGAGGTGGTTCACTGTTCAGGAGCCTGAAAACTCTGCTGACGACATGCAGACGCTGAACACTGTCCTGTCTATCTATTATATATATATCTATACCGAGGAAGTTTTGTGACATCTCCATGCACGATTCCGTCGTCGTACGCGTCGTCACATCGTCCAGAACTGGAGACTACTCGAGTGATGTTTATTTTGTAAATGACGGCCCCATTTAGAGTAAAATCGAAGAGAACAAGGACACGGTTAAACTGTCAAACTAGGCAGAGCTGATCAAATATGAAATATGAAATACTTCTAACGTTTTAGTTACCGTTGAGCTGTAATACCTGCTCCACGCTGTCCAAATATGGTCACATCTAGCTCTAAAAAAAAACAAGATTGCGACGGCCATCACGCCAAACTCGAGGTCAGAAAACGAAAACAGTTTCGGTGGGTTTGCAGTTGATTAAGAGAGAAATGACGATTACAAAATAGATGACTCATGAGAATTAATTTGGTCATTTACTTCACGATGAATTAATTAGTGAGCAGGCGGCTGTTTGAAATTGAATTTATATTTAATTCAGAGCTGGAAGATCAGAATGTGTCAGGTCTGCTGCAGGTTTCGGAGCTGATGTGACGTTGAGCTCGTCGCAGAAACCAAAATTAGATTCGAGCCTCGCTGCACGTTAGTGTGTGTTGGTACGTGTGCATGCTTTCATTTAGCATCTGTGAATTCATTATCTATACATAGTCACATCCTTCAACGTGTGTGTGTGTGTGTGTGTGTGTGCCCACCTGCAGGGCACATGCTAATAACGTACATCACTGCAGAACACACACGCTTACTGAGCATGTGCAGACTGCATGCGCTGTCCTACATACAGCACACAAACACGTTGGAGATGTTGAAGCGAGGTGGAGAGCAGGATGAGAGGCACGTGTCAGACTTTTCAAACTTTTAAGACGCAACATTCCTCCACCCCACCGCCGCCGCCGCCGCCGCCGCCACCGCCACCTGCTGCCGCTACACCTCTGTGTTGATTTTATGTTAACGACTAAAAAAAGTCAAAGCGAAAGCAGAGAGACGTCGACTGTAAGCAGAGAGAGAGAGAGAGAGAGAAGAAGTGACAGATCAGATGACAGGGGCAGCTAGCAGGAAATGCTACATCCTTTCACACACACACACACACACACACACACCACACACACACACACACACACACACACACACACACACTTAAAATGTGATTGACAGCTCCCTCAAGGGCTGTAGTGAATTATTCAGCACAGTCTGATGGACCGACAGACAGGAGAGCATATAGAGAGACAGAACATCAGTCAGAAACACAGACTGAGGGGAGGACAGACAGGTAGTGAGGCAGGACAGGCAGACAGGCAGACAGGCAGGACAGACAGGCAGACAGGCAGTAAGGGATGTGGATCATCAAAACTTTCCTCCAGGCATATTTTTATTCATAATCAATAACTCTATTGAATTTTACATAAACCTGTGTGCATTCACAGTCCCAGGATTTTAAATTCTTAAAGAGGCGTGTTTTTGAGATTCAGCGCGTTCCTTCACCTGCTGCTCGCCACCACGAGGCAGGAACAAGTTGCTAAAAGCTGGCAGCACGTCGCCGCCGATTACAAAGGCGGGCCGATTAGCTTCTCAGCTAACAGCGCTAGTTAGCCTCGGACACAAACACTCCGTGACAGGCTGAATTCAGGGCGCGCGGTTCCGACAGCCAGAACGCGGGATGACTACAGACGGAACGAGCACACACAGACGGCGTTCCCTCTCAGTTTTAAACATTCCTGCAGCTTCTCAGTAAACAGGAAGGAAGCTGTGTTGCAGTTTTTCAGACTACAAAGAACAAACTGAGGATCCATTTTGATTTCAAGTACGACTTAATGCAGAAACTTAACTTTAAGATGGAAATTATCTTAACTCTGAACGGTCTAGACTTGACACGTATGATTCTCTTGTATCCGGGTAGTACAGCCTGCAGAGACGGCCTGCTTTACCTTATGAACAATGTGAATGAGCCACTGAAAGCGTGATGAACTGCGCGAGCTGCAGGAGACGCAGCAACTTTCATTTCAGCGAATCTTCTGATGTTTTCTGTTCTCATTTTCCAGAATTTTGATATCCACCTTAATAGTTGAAGAAATTCGTAACGTCTGCCCTCAAAAAGCTCAATCCTCACAGGTCACCTGTTATTAGTTTGAGGCCATGACGGATACTGACTGCAGAGACAAAAAAAAGTTCTTCGAAAAGGGACATTTTGCTTCTTTCTACAAGTCTATCACACCATCCATCTGTCTGTCTGTGTGCCCGTGTTTCTGACTGACTTTCATGAATCTCTCATTTATTTCCCCGCAGGCTGTTGGATGCTGCAGGATCATGCCTTCAGGGCAAAAAAGAAAATGAGAGAAACTTAAAGAAACCTCTCCAGCCCCGCCAGAGCGCATGAATTTAGGAAGAAAACTGCGCTAATGAAAGTGAAGACCCGGTAAAAGTAAGACTGGAAGGAACAGCTGCTATTCACCCGATCATCAAAGCTCTTCAACTTCTTGTGATGTGGAGGAAAAATCCCCAAGCAGACAAAGAAGCTCTGAGCAGATCTTTGTTTGGGTCAAAGAACAGAGAAGCATCTTGGAAATGACTTGAAGTTTTCTGTAGGTAAATTCCGGATGGAACAAAAAAGGAATGCAATTTCTGTACACAAGACAGGAAATTAGTTTTTCTATTCATGAAATCATGAATCATAAATTACCTTCATTTTACACAACAGCAGCCGTGAGACGGGAGAAAGAAACAAACTTCCCTGTACAGATTTGAACTTCAGATTTCTGCAAATACAGCAGCGTACTTCTGTGACCTGAATATGACATTACAAGACTGCAGTTAAACCTTTAAACTAAAAAACACCTACCTACCTGTGAACGCTTCACTGCAGGCGGTTCATGTTTCGTTCACGTTACAAAAACTGTTACAAAGTCCAAAACAAACACTGCAAAGCGGCTCAGCGAGACAGACTCCACGTGCAGCCGCAGACTCTCCTGCTTCTGCCCAGGTGTGTTGCATCTGCAGCTTATTAGCAGACAGTCAGTTCCCCCTAATTATGATGTCATCTGTGATCGCCTCCAAACATCAACAAAATAAACCGAGCGTCCAACTTCCACAAAAACACCAATGAGTGAACGAATGAAGCGAGTGCACAGACAGGCGTCAATCAAACTTCACTTAACTTCACAAAGAGAAAATTTAGGATTTGGTGTTTATTTGTTGGTTTCCGTCATCTCACTGGAGCTCTGCCACCACCATTCGTTTCAGTGTTTTGCAGCTGTGAACGGCACAATGCGCTTCAGGATATGAGAATCAGGTGCTTCCTTCTGCAGCCAACGGGCTGGCTGCATGGCAGGTGACATCCTATATCCTTTCCTAAACACTTCTCCTTGGTTCTGATGGAATCTGGAGTCTGCAATCACTTTTCTATTGCTGCCACAAGGAATTCTGGGACGCCATTATCGCCTTCCCTTCCGTACAAGGCGGTGAAGCAGCATTCCTTGGCGTTTAGAAAATTCGAACAGCTCTAATCACGGATGCCACATAAATACTTCCAGCTTGAACCCGTGCAATGACGGCCATTACGTGTCCCAGTGACGGTGACAGCGGACCGGTGCGAACATTAGCAGCCATTATTAATACGCCAGCGAGTTTCCTGTCAAAACGTCGGCCGTCCATGGAGCCTGTTTAGGAGGCAGATTTTTGCTTCTATTTGGTGACTTTTGCAAAGTGAACAACCTGCAGACACAAAAAGCTGCTCAGAGTTACTGTGGACAGAACAGGAAGGACGGGAATCAGAAATGTCTGCCAGCTGCCAATCAAAGATGTTAAAAATCTGAGAAATCAACGAGACACAAACTGGAGCGTCGGTAGACGTCGAGACAAACCGGGATGGTTAAGAGCAAGAATGAATAACAAGGAGGAGCACATGCCTGGAAAACACTTCATCCATGTGACAGGAAGGAGGGGAAGACGTTCTTTTACACGTCTGCGGATCGAAACATATTCTAAAAGATCCGACGGGAGGAACCGCTGACATTTTTTCCTTTTCTGCCAATTGCTCGTTACCCCGGGGAGCCGCCGTCTAAAGAGACACTGAGTGACAGCGCCTGAAATTAAAATGAAAAGTAAGAGCAATAATCACTGAGAGTCACTTCATTTATGAATGAACAGTGAAGCGACCCCTCCTTAAACACACCACACACACACACACACACACACGGATTTGAATGATTCAGCATGCGGGCTGCCAGTTAGCCACTCGTGCTGATTATTAGCCGCAGCAACAGCAGACCCGGCTAACAGACCACCTGAGCTGAGTGACCATTTGGACCAGATTCAATTACTTCTCTCAGGGATTGATTGATTGATTGATTGATCTGGTCTGGCACGGACAGCGACCAAAAAAAAAAGCTGCAGCGCTGGCCCGGCCGTCGAAGCCGAGGCAGGGCTGAAGCGGATGCTTTGTTGGTTCCGTCCACCTGTCTGTCCACCTGTCTGTCCATCTGTCCGTGCTGAAGAAGAGGAACGAGCGAAACGCTGCCTCTATTTATCAAATCTGGTGACAACAAATGAAAACAAAGACGCAGCCAGCCTCGTTTATCATGCTAGCGTGCTAACATTTGCTAATCGGCATTAAACACAGAGAGCAGATGAGGATGATGGGAGTGGATCCTTCATGTGGAAACTAAAGGGCACCTTGCCAGCGAGCGTCATACCTGGGGGATACAAATCAAGCGGAGGGTCGTCGCCCACGAGGCTCTGAATGTCACACACTTCCTGCTGAAGTTTAATGCAGCACTTTGTTCTTTTTATGTATCAATCTACACAAATCTAAAGGAAATCAGTCGTATCAGGGATTAAAACATCAGATCATCAAATGTGTGGTCTGTCTGCGTCCTCTGCCTTTGCGTTTAATCAGAATGGTCACGGTGTGGAAGGTCAGCTGGCCAAACAGGTGATCAGACCACGCCAACCCTCCTTCAGGTGCAATCATGGACTAAACTACGACACTCGTGTTGTGTTCTGGCTTTGTTTATGTTCAGCAGCGGTCCACAGACACAGACAGTGAGTGAGAGCGAGGCAGCGCCGGTATCCAGACACACGCCCAGCAGTCCCCACCCTCATACACCACCACACAAGCCTGTGGTGATTTACCGCAACGCCTCTAACGAGCCGGACATGTCTCTTTGAACCAGCGTGCGTCACGTGACTCCTCGTGGCGGCTCGAGTTCATCTGAAATGGATTGTTGATGACAAATGCATTATTTCTGAGGAGGAGCAGCTAAAATGCTGAAAAGCGTTTTAGCCGGATAGCTGCACGATACAGTCAGATGAGTCGACTCAACAATACTTGAGGGTTGCCAGTTTTAGGTACGATAAGGGCGAGCTAAGTAAAAGAAAGAGCTCGCTGCATAAACTCAACCACAGCAGCACACACCACATCCTCCAAAATGATCATGAAGTTGAATCAACTCCTCTGATCAACATTAAAACCTTCATGGAGGGAGGATTTATCGCAGGACTGATGCATTGGCCTGCTTTAGTTGTAATCAGCCCGAAATCTTTAAAATAAAACATCAATTAATCCTCCTTATTTACGACGCTCCACTAAAATCAAGGTCACGTTCTCACGATGAGATGCACACTCTCTCTGGGCGCTTCGTCCGCTTCAGCTCCTCTTAGACGTTTCCTACAATTCCCAGAATGCCTTTCAACAATCTACAGATAAAAAAGATGTGACCTTCCTGCTTTTCAGCTGTGGATTTATAATGTAGATGAAGAGAGCGATATCAACAGCGGAGCGAGAGGAAAAAAAAGGTGAGTCGACCTTGATTCAAACCTCAACCTGTCTTCATACTGCAATGCATTGTGGGATTTGTCCTGCAGATGCCGTGGTCTCTCGTCTGAGTCGGATTTTTCTGCGCGATAACAGCAGAACTTTATGTTTCAGTCAAACTGTATCAGTATTTACATGGATTATCCTTTAATGACGCGGAGATGAAAGACGGGGAAAGATAAAAGTCAGCAAAAACAGGGATTTCTTCTTAATCCCGACATTTGAATTCAGAAAAAAAACAAGAGCTCAGTGGATGTTTGCTGAAGCCTCCTCGCAGGAACTCATTTCATTTCAGTGTAGGTTTAATTTTCCGATCAGATTTTGAACCTGAAAATGAGCCAAAAACCCTGGAAGACTTTTTACAAATAATTCAATGAAGTCTGCGTTCACTGTAAACAGGCTGAATATTAAAACACGTTTGAGGCTGCAGGATATTCAGCAACGCGCTCCTCTTCTCCGAGTGAATGAAGGTTAAACAGAGATTAAAGATGCATCTGATTCTTCTAACCGTTCACTGAATCTCAGTCACACTGTGGGCAGAAAAGTTGGGAACAAAGAACTTTGGCTCATAGTGAAATGGCTTTTCCCAGTTTGGTGCGGAAGAACTTTAGATCTGACCTCAACCCCTTCCAAGCCCGTTTGGGATCTGTTACACCTGACTGTGCTCTTCCTCCCTGCAGCCAGGCCTTCATGTCTGTAATAAGAGGACGTAATATACTTTTTTAAGAAGCAGAACATTGGTAGAAGCTTTCCAAAGACCAGAAGAGCTGGTCAAGAAGTGATTTACTTGGTTTCGGGTTAGTGAATGATTGCAGTCGTTCCGTAGTCTCTGGCGTCCATCAGACACTTTGTACGTCGCAGCCTCCTCTCTAATGTCACCATATGTCAGAGTTTCATGTGACCACATGAGGTCGCCTCTCAGGAGAAATCTTGTTTTTTGTGGTGAGGAAAGTGTCATCACAAGGCATCCAAAACATCTTGAGTATTATCTTATTATTTAACACCAAAAACAACCTGATCACATGCGACTGTTGGCCAGCGTAATGTGCTTCTTCCTAAATGCCAGTCACCTTTCTTTCTTTCGCCTGTTCTTCTTGCTACGATGCAAAGAGACTTGAGATATGAGTCGACTAAGCTTCCTGATGAATCTTATCCCAGTTCAGGATAAAAGGTTTCCCTCAGTCAGGACGTCTTAAATTCAAGCTCCACCTCTCGCCGCTTTAAATCTTTATTTGGCTTCCTCTCCTCCGCCGACACGAACAACGCATCAACTCATCAAGACTAAAACGGAACAGCTATCTTTTGTCATCCGGCAAAGCAAGCTGGTTAGCCAGTGACAAATGAAGACAGACAGGCATTGTCGAGGATCCGGGCAGTAACAGGACATTGTTACACAGACGTGAGAGGACGAGCGCCAAAGAATCCAGTTTACACTCGCAGTTATGATTTCTCGTTAAGATACGAGGCCTGAGATAAGAGAGGAACTGCTTCCTGTTTATAAAACTGGAGATAAGACGAGCAGTCGGGGAATCGTCCCGTTATGAGAGAACAAGATTCTTTTTTTTTTTGCTGTTCACATTGATTAAAAGATTTGAATCACACGAGAGGAGAAAAAACTCTTGAAGGAACACTCAGCTGCAGGTGAACCAGACATGCACTGAATACAGCTCAGCCCATCAAATAGAGAAACCAGAGTCCGGCTCACACCTGAGTCCAACAATCTGCCAAACTATCGCATTAAAACCGACTCGCTCTCCGGCTCTCTGCATCTTATTGTTGCTCATTAATGCAGTTCATTACTGAATCTGCATGTAATTACAGGCGTGTGGGTTCCCACATGTTCTATTTTTGAATGATTTGATGCAAACTCTCAGGTTTTCTGTTCTTTTCACAGAGGTCAGAGGTCAGCCGGAGCCCCGCAGAGGGCAGTCAAGGGGCTAAACGATGCTCCAGCTGGGCCGTCGACTCATTTACTCACCCTGCTCCGTGAGAAGTGATTGAAATCCTCTCTCATTACACACAAACAGGGGAGTTTCCTCTCGTCAATCTCGCCTTTTAAGGGTCCATTTAGTGCTCCAGTGACTTTTAACCTGCCTCCTGCAGATCTTTGTCAGGTTTTTTCTTTCCAACATGAACTCGGCAATATAAGAAAGTGTGCTGCTTGAAGCGGCAGCCTGACCTTGGCCGGCTCTTGAAAACATCACACTCAATGAGAGATTTCATTTCATTACTGCGCAACGTTTCTGTCGGCTTCCGCGGAGGAGAACACAGATGTTAAACTGTTTTCTGACTCCAGTGTTACAACGCCGACTCTGTCTCTGTCTCGTGGGTGTTTTGACTCTTGTTTCAGTCGCTGGTCTTACAAGGTCTTTGGTCTTTCTTATGTAACGTCAGCGGCTGCTGCTCTGCTGTCAGTCAGGTGTCGAGTGCGGGTGATGCTTTTATCATACGGTGCGTCTGTGCCTGTAAACATTTCTATCTTAGACTTGTAGTTTAAAACTGTGAACGTTTAGGCAGCTTGCAATCAGAGCAACTTCAGCCTATCGATAAATATTGATAATTTATTCAGTCAGTTTTGAGCCATTTTTAAGAAAAATGTGAATTTTTCTGTTTTTTTTGTTCTCTACGACATTTAAGGACGTCATTTTGGGCTTTGGGGAAACAGTGATCAACAGAACTAATCCATCAGTTGATAAAATGGTCGACAGATAAATCAATAAAGAAAACAGTCATTAGGTGCAGCCCTACTGTACTGTAAAAGAAATACTCAGAACTTACTTAACAAGTACTGTCAGCTAAATGTATGACCGGCATATCACACGATTACGAAGTCTCATTTCACTGTCGTAGTTGGTCGAGGTGGAGTTCAGTTCAGTGGATCAGACCTCGAGGTCGGGTCCCTGCAGAGCGTTATAAGATAAGTCGAAGAGGCTGTGAGATAATTGAGATTTTTTTTAAAAAGAAGAAGAAAAGTTCTCAGTATTCAGTTTTTGGACTTTTCTCCATGTGCAGTTTTTCCGCTGAACGGTTGATTAAATAGAAAGCTGAGAGGTTTGTGGAACTCGACCAAGTAACTAAAGATGTCAAATAAATGAAGTAAAAACTCTGAAATATGTAGAGTTGAAGTATAAAGGAGCATAAAGTTAGTACAGTACTTGAGTTAATATAGTCGGTTACTCAGGACTAAGTCTCAGCTCAGTCTCAGCTCAGTCTCAGCTCAGTCTCAGCTCAGTCTTGACAGTTTCATGTAAGACTTTATTCTTGTGATTACGGGAAACATTTTTGCACATCAAGTTCTCATTTTTGTCGCTTTATTCCTTATTAGAGACGCTTTCCTGTCACCGTGGTTTCACCTCACATCCATGATGAACTGACAAGCTAACGATGTGTGAATCAAGTATCAAGATGTTACGATATAGATTCATTTTTAGAGATGACTTGAGGCGTCGGGAAACTTTCAGATTCAACTCAACACGTTGTCTCGCATCAAGTGAACGAGGCTCCGGAGGGATTTTAATTAAATCAAACCACACATCTCGTATCATGTGAAGTGAATGCGCACGGCTCAAAGCACAGGACGGGACATCGCGGGAGTGGAACGCTTAAAGATTTTTGCCTGATTTCATCCAAACTACACCGAGTGTGGAGGAGAGAAAAAGATTCAAGATTCACTAACATGACAAGCAGCCAGAGGAGAGCAGCAGCGGGATCTGAACCGCAGAGCTTTGATTATATTCCTGTCAACATGTCAGGACCGTGACAGGCAGAGGAACCAGGGACACAAACTGTATGTTAGAGCTCAGGCGACCATATGCAACCATCCAGATTCTGTCACAGTCAGGACAAGAAGGGCAGATGGGCAAAAAGGCTCATGGGAGTTATTCATATTCCTACTGTCACTGTTGTAAGTGTGTGAAAGTGAACGCAGCACATTCAGCTTTGTGGAAACTGAATCTGGTCGACTTCTGCACATTTCTGCCAACCAGTGCACGAGGAGGAAAGGTAACATTACCCACACACACACACACACACACACACACACACACACACACACACACATGCAAATGGACGGGCATGCATGCACGCACACCCAGCGTGCACGCACACACACAAACACAGCTCCAGTGTTCACATGTGCACCGCGCACATATTAAAAACACACCAGCACGTATGCACGCGCACGCACGCGCTCTCACGCAAGCACGCACCACACCCCTCTTGTTCCCAACAAGGCACCCCAGCGGGTCCTACCTCCAGACTTGCCCCAGCTGCAGGACATGGAGCACGGTTTGAAAGACCCACATGCAGACGGTGCAGCACCTCCGGGGGGCCCCGACTCTCCCTGCCGTCGCAGGCGGGGCAGAGGACGTGTAAACCGGGGTAGCATTCGCGGCGTTCCCCGTCGCCGCGCACCCACCGAGCTGGTCGCTGTCCTTGGTGCTTAAAGTGTCGCCCGCCGTGGCTGCTCCGGCTGCCGCGCCTGCCGCCGCCGCTCCGCTCCCGCTGCCGCTCGCCGTTCCGTCCCCGCTGCTCAGATCCGAGTAGTCGTACACGAACCACCTGAAACTCAATACCTGGACGACAGCGGAGGGCACCACGACGAAGACGAGCGTCAAGCCGAACCACCAGTAGTCACCTCTCAGGTAGTAGTCGGCGGCCAGCCACAGGTCGGTCGCGCCGTCGGAGAAAAAGACGAGCAGGGCGCAGAGCACCCAGCAGCAGTCCAGCATGGTGTAGGGTTTCCCGCCGGCGGCGCTGCAGCGGGGCCGGGCGACGGGGTTCCCCGGCTCCGAGAGGCTCCTGGGCGTGTTGTCATCTTCCACAGACACCGCTGCTCCATCCGACTTAGCGGCCATGTTGGTTAGGATAGGAGAGAAAGACAGAAAAGAGGTGGGGATACGAGAGAGAGAGAGAGGGAGAGGGAGAGAGAGGGGGAGCGAGTGAAGGGAGGGGGCTGGCGGTGTGCAGGAGAGAGAGAGTGAGAGAGATTACATCATAACTAGCCTCATCATCAGCCAATTAATTGTGAGGCATCATTACTAACAGCGCGTTTAACACCACGACACCGGCGCGATGTTTTCAGGACGTGCAGAGACACAATCCTGCAAACAATTACGACCTGCAGCCTCCTTTTTTTTATTTTTTTATTATTCCTATCATTAAATCTATCCCAGCCACATTACAGCGTCTCTGCAGCAGCAGCAGCTCTCTGCTGCACACGGCAGGACTGCTGTTAAACTCACATTAAGGTGCTTTCCTTCGCTGGGTCAGTTTCTGCATCCTGCACAATAAATCCAGACAGTGTGTTAAAAAATGAGCTGTGCATTGACGACAAATCACGACACAGCTCCTTTAATACATTACAGACTGTGAGACAATGAATTCAAAAAGTAGCTCACACTCACATTTTTCTTTTCTTGGGTTTGCTGACAGATAAATATATAAATTCATACACGCTCTTCAGGCTGCTGTCTCACCGGAGCAGAAAGGTTAAAGGGTAATACGACTCTTTCTTTTTTTTTATCATCTGGGTTCTACATACTCGTAGATGTCGAGGGTTTGTTTCTTTCTTCAGAGGAAGAAGCCTTCGTCTGCATGTTGGCATGAACTATTACAGCAGATTAAAGCGGCATCAGCTCATGGAGGAAAAGTCTCAAACAAACCCTCAGACCTTCATGTCACCAGTCGTGACGTGAACAACAAGGATGTTCAGTACAGTAACACTGTAGCCGACGGCTTTTAAAAAGTGTTGGACGTCGTATCCGTGACGTAATCCAAAGTTTGGCAAAGAGGCAGCGCTGAATGACGCCTGGCTGCTCAAACAAGCCGCTAATATATAAAGATGATTTATTTTAATGACCTGCTTCATAATCTTTAGAAAACTTCAATCTTGTATTTGTTGGGAACTATTTTCAGTGGTGGATGAATCCACATTTGTGCCACTGAGTCAAAATAAACCATATTTCTAATAGTGTTGTGTTAGACAGAATGAGACACATCTTTGGACACGGACACGGGACCTGTTATTTGGATCGGTTCATCATTTCATCCTTCGAGAGCTCATCAGCATCAGCTGTTAAAGGAAGGAACTTTATTTCTCCATATTTCGTCCTCCTCCTCGGCTGGTCCCGGACCAGCAGCTCTCTAACCTCCCAGCCTGCCTCTGTTTAAGTATCCGGGTCTTTAAAGTGTATTTGTCGGATTGTAACGAGGCAGTGGCGCATAAAGCTGACAAGACACAGAGCAACTGGTCTGTTTACTGCACCGACTGTACTAATTGAAAAGATCCCATAAACTCTGAGAAAGAATAGGCCATAAAACTATTTGCTTGAATTACGGCTCTGTGCTTCACTGCCCTCAATGAACTAATCAGCCACCGTGTTTCCACAGCGGGGAGGCCGAGCCGGGCTTATCTGAGCCGGGGTCAATCCAAAATGTCTGCAGAACAAGATAGGAAGCCCAGTTTGTTAATCTGAAGCTATCGCTGCTCTCACAAACCACCTCAGCGGCGTTGTTTTAGGTCCAGGAGAACAACACGACTCGGCAAACGCACGGAGATTCCTGATAGGCCCCTGAAACGACGACAAGAGGTCATACTATCGAAATGGACCAGATTTGGGAGCCCAGAACAGAATTCAGGATTAAACCTAACTAACCTTTAGCCTCGGTTTCTTGGACTTATTGGACGTCTAATAAAATCTATACAGCCAGATATTTCGAACATTTAGGAGGTCTAAAAATACACAGATTTATCTGATTCTTTTTTTTCTTTTGATAAATGATGCCCATTATGAGTTTCAGACTAAAGGGAGCTAATTAGAGATCCCAGATCATCGCAGCTCCGACTCTGACACACTTTAGAAAAACAGAGCTGGGTTTTTTCGCTCTGAAGAGAAAATCTGTCACATTCTCTCCACAATTATAAAATTATAGAAGCTGCGTACTAAACTTTTCCTCAAAGCTCAAAATAAATCAAAAATATACAAGTTTGTGGTTGTTGTTTGCAAAGTTCTTACATCAAGCATCAGTACAGTTACCTTTGTGTTATGAAGGGAGAACAATGCACAACATTTGAATAAAATAATCTTCTGCCATGAGAGACTTTGAGCTGCTTTAGGCAGGAAACGGGTCCAAAATGTAGAATAAGCAGATCTAACTGATGCATGAGCAGTCGTCAGGCAGCTAACTGAGTAAAGTTACTCAGCAGACTTCCTACCCTTGATTATTGGCCCAATTCAAGCACAACTCAAATTTTTATTTTGCATCTTCTTCTGAAAAGCTGGAACACGTTTGCGAGGTTTCCTGTCTGTAATCCAACATTCATCCAATCTGAGCATCTCAGGCTGAGTTATAACACTGCTGCCAAAGTCACAGGGGAGCTGTAACTGCTGAATGGTAACAAAATCTTTCAAACTTGTTATTTCATCGCGTACCATCAATTTCTTTAAGGTTTTTTTCTTTAAGCTCATTTCAGGGGAATCCTTTCGCCGTCACCAAGCTCTCACCAACCACTGACAGTCAGCCGCTCGGTCACTCTCTCGTCTTTCTTAGCTTCCTCCATCATTGGTCTTTGCACCTCTGTCATGCTCTGCCTCGTACTGCCAAGCTCTGATTCTGGCACGACACTGGCTCCACTCCCTGTCAACGCTCCCCTGAAATCCTCCTCCTCCTCTTCCCAGTGGTCCAAAAGACGCGTGGTACAAACACTAACGCTCCCCTGTGAACCTGCAAAGCTCTGCATAGGTCTCATGGGTGATCGAACCTGCAGCACAAAGTTACACGGTGCAAGAACAGACGTACAGCTGCTGGAGAGGATGAATCCCACAGTTTGTTACCTTAACCGTTAATGAGTTTGATACCAAAAGTATCGGCTTCATGACTGAAACTGTGTGCAGACGTTTGTGAAACGGAGGATTGAGTTGATTCTATGATCACATATACTTATAGACTTAGCATAAATGTAATTTCATCTTGATCCCCGACTTTAACGCGTGTCAGAGACTCAGTACTGCAGGAAGCCAGAAGAGGAGACTGAGACATGATTGAGATTCAGGAGAGAAACTTTTCTGGTACTGGATGTCGAGCCCGGCCCACAGGACGCAGAGCCTGTTGCCCATGGTAACATGGACACTCAGGTATTCCAGACCTGAAGCTGGAGTGAACTGTGACTCTAGCAAGAACTTTAAAAAGCACCGAGCTCTTTATTATTTTTCATGTTCGCACCGTTTACATTGTAACTTCGGTTCAAAATCTGCAGCCGCGTCGTGTTTAAGTTTCAGGTTCGGGCTCCTGTTGTTCCTTACAGTTACCGACCAATCAGAGCATGCTGGGTACATTTACAAACACTCACCAGTCAGTGTGTTTGAGATGACATGTCTGAACTCCAAAGCACGGCGCCCTCATCAGACCGGGGAGTGTAACCTCACTGCGTGGCAGACAAAATGTCCTCCTGGGAGTCGCAGTTGTCTTTCTTCCGCTTCACCTGGACTCACATTCTGTTGTCGCATCGCTCACAAGCTGCACACTCCCTGACAAATGAGGGTCATTATGAGTTTGAGAGCGCTGGGAGCTAATTAGAGGTCTCAGATCAGTGCAGCCGCCGCCGTGATACACTTTGGTGAATACACACAGACTCCCAGCTTCAGAGGGACTTTTTAAAACATCTGCAGCAGCCCACCACTGTGTTTCTTTTAAATAATGATTTTTTATGTCCTGAATTGCCCGGTAACTTTCAGTGAGGAGTGACAGAAGAGATGGAAGAGTCACATAACGAACCAACAAGTTGTGCATCCACGATGGAGGATACGAGGAGCAGCCAAAAAATCTATTCTCATCGTAAAAGATATTATTTCTTCCAAATAAAGTAAATTACTGAGAGTAAAATTTCAAATAAATCCACTAAATTAGATTTATTGGGCGCAAAGTAACAGTAAGTGAAGAATGATGGAGAAACAGAGACCGTGTTCACTTCACTGCTTCTTTGTTACAGGACAGATACCGGCCTTAATCGCTTAAACACACATGACACACAGAACACAAGTTGAGAAGGAAGCTCTGAAGAAAGAAACCTTGAAACAAAAAAAAAAAAGAAACATTGATGAGAAAGAAAATCATGAAAAAAATGTTTGAGGAACTGAAATCTTCCAACAAACACAGCTTCAAAGAAACGGGGGGAAAAATTCAGACAGAAAGTTGACGGTGAGCTAACTCCACGAGGCTGGAAACAAAAGGATGAAGGAAAGACGGACGGAAAACCTGGAGGAAGAGCAGCTTTAAAGAAAGAAAGGGGATGCAGCCCACCTCCACCCACCTCCACCCAAAGAATTAACTTAAAAGAAAGCACGAATAAAACAAACCAAAATAAAACACGTTAAAATAATGAAATCAAAGAAAAAGTCTGACTCACATATTCGTTTAGCTCACATGCTGATTTGCCAACAGTGGTCAGATAAGCAGAACGAGGAGCTCGAAGCTTTCACTTTCAACATCAGTCAGAGGATTAGGGAGGAAACAGAAACTCCCTCAGAGTCATTAAAGCAAAAGCGAGTCTGTGAGACTCACTTCTTTCAAGTGATTTATTACACGGAGAATTACACGGAGCCTGCTGAGCATCCACCGATCCGTGAGACCCTTCGCCGTCCCAGAACGTCAGCTTTCTCGCAGAACCGCTTCATTTCGTATCTCGATGGTTGGAAATTCCATCATCGCTTCGCCTGCAGGGTCCGTGGGAACCATTTCAAATCAGAAAAGACTCGATCTCGACAGTCCGAGGGCACGTGCAGATTTCCTGACATTCACGCTGAAGTTACTCGCGTCCATTTTGGCTCCGTGTTCGTGGTTTTACTCCAGAAGATGTTTCGTTTTGGGCGGTTTGACCTGACAAAAATCCTCTCACTGTATCTTGAAGATGCCGAAAAGAGAGGCTGGATTTCTGCAGGCGCCCTGCAGGTACGTGAAGCACTCACCTGAGAACTGAGAAGTTTTCATATCTTACCTCTGGCTCAGGCTGCAGAATGTTTTCGTCTGTTACCATGGTCACCGTGATCAGATTAGGCCATTAAAAAAGTCATAAATTCATGACAGACTGCACGTCATGGCTTCTTTCATGATGTGTGTGACGTCACCAGGAAGGAGGAGCTAGGAATCGAGAAGGAAACAAAGAGGGACCATCAGTTAGTGTCCTAGATGTTGAAGCTGGTCTGTCTTTCAAACATCAACACACACCGTTCATCTGCCTGTAACTGAGCCTCCTCGTTTATGATCCGCTGATGTCTTTCATACCAACGTACCACATGAAGGAGGTTTGGACAGACCACAAACTAACTTAGCGTTAATTTAACCAGATCTGTGATAAAAATAAAATAACTTCAGCTTTTAAAGTGATTCACAGGTTTCAGGTTCAAACAGCTGCATCATTAACAAACATCTGTGTGAGATTATAACATGTTCTGTATTCATAACAGAAGTCCTGATGAACCAGCAGACTTTGTTATCATGTCAAGGTGTGTGTGACGGAGCAGCTCCGTCACACACACACACACACACACACACACGTGGTAAATGGTCATGACAGCGCACACATCCCGCTCCTCTCCGTACAATAGCGCGAGCACTCATACAGTCAACAGGTGAGAAAAACTTACCTGGCGTGTCGCAACGCGCCCGCCACAGCGCACCTGTCCGCTTCCGGCGGAGAAACGGGTCACGTGAATAGTCACGTGACATGAATATTCTTATTAAAACATCATTTTTGTAAAATGTTGTTGATGGTCACGTGGAGAAAATGGCCCTATCATGATGTTATATTATTATTTTGAATGTTTTTATTTTTAAAAATGTGTCAGGAATAGTGGGCGGGGCTTTGTCTGTAAGGGGTGTGGCTGGGCCGTAATGAGGGAGTGAGCAGGTGACATCCTGCTTGAAGTTGCTGAAGAGCTCATTTGTTTTTCTGTGCATGTCGAGCATTTTGTCGTCCGCCTCGTTGCTGGAATGACGCTGACTAAAACAAACCTCCATCCTAAAAATGGGTTTTCCCGTCAGTCTCTTTTTGTCTCGATTGAGCGGGATGTGCCATTCCACCGAGGACTTCACGGAGAAGGCGGTGGATATGAAAAATAGATTTGCACAGCGGGGTTCCCATCACGGTGGATAAATCAAGCGTGTGAGTTGACCTTTAAAAAGACGCGCGTCGATTTACTAAAAAAGAAATTCTCAGCTACGCGCATCACTCAGCGCTCCGCTCGAATGAGATCTACGCCGCTGCATCGTGAAGTCTGAACGTTTCTCTGTGAATACAAGGAGAAAACACGACACATGAGGGATCGCTCAGTCCGTGCAAACTGTCCAGTCAGCTGACACAGACGTTCAGGCACTCTCCTCCTAAGGGCGTCTACCGCTGTGGCAGTTCTCCCACCTCCACACGCCCATCAACAGCATCACTTGTGCATCCACACATATATGATCTATATGATATGATATTCTCCTATGGGCTGTCGAAAGGTCACCGTACCACCTCGGGGTGGTGACCATGACAACTCCACTACATATAAACATGCACATGAAATCAGATTCATCACTGGAGGCCTTTTTCTATATGCTATGTTCTATTAATCCACGAACTCAAGCTGCAGTTACCTCTCGGAGCCTGGAGGACGGGGCCTACTTCATTAAACTGAAGCAGTCTTAATAAGGCAGAAGTATACGTTGATGTAGTGTTTGCCCAGTGGAGTTTATCTACAGGTTCATATATGAATGTAGCCTGCAATATTTGGGCATTGCATCAATCTCAAGAAAGTCATTTAGATTCTGAATCTTACCGTGTCCGGATGTTATTTACAGCCGCCTGCCTCCTGGTTCAAATCTGGCGTCATTCCTCTTCTGTATTTGTGGCAAAAGCATTTATTGATTGATATAAATGTCGTTTTTAGAAGGGCCTATAAGCTGATATAGATAATGGATGATGAATCCAGTGGATCTTTAAAGCTTTACCTCAACACGTCTTCAATTTCTGCAGAATTCTTTATAAAGAATTGTTTTTTCATTGCACAACCGTCAGCGGCCACCAGCTCTGGAGTCGTGTCGGGGCTCCGGCTGACAGAATGGAGAGGAACAGAGGATAAACTGCTGAGTGGAGAGCTGCCCATTAGCTCGGCCCCATCAGCTAGCTTAGCTCTTTAACTGCCCCTTTCACCCTCATAAATCCATCCAGCCAGACTTTTCTGCCTCCTCATCAAAGAGCGTCCAGCCCGAGCAGGCTGAAGCTTTGGCTCCTCCACGTCTCACTTTTTCTTACAGCTTTTATATTATTAACTGGCGTCTAACAAACACACTGGTAGTCTGTAAACTACCAGTAAATAAAGAAATAAAGTCAAACTCAGTTACCTATTTGCCAAACTGAACTATATTTCAAAGAAAAGTTCTTTTATGGTTCCTCGCAGAATACAAAGCAGTGCTGGAACTTCAGCCGTGGGCAGATCCATGGGACCTGGCCTCATCTGAACCCTGACGGAAGGTAACGTTATGAAGCGTACATGCTGTTAGGTTGGTTTGTATTTGCATGCAGGAAATGAAGAGTCTAATACTCAGAGGGAGACCGCCTGCATACTGTAACACCGGGCCCCAAAAGTCTGGCCCCTGATTTAGATCCTAGACTTGCCCCTGCCCACAGTGAGCATGCAAAATAGAAGATGCAGCTTTTCTGAGGATTTTTTAATATTCATTTGTTGACAGATGTCTACAAACCTTTTGTTTCAAATCAAATCCCCCCCAAAAAATCCAACGAAAGTGATCTGAAAACAATCTGCAAAGAAGAAAAGAAGAAGAAACTCTTTGCACTTTGGTGCCACCCACACACACACACACACACACACACACACACACACACACTCATCTACACATGAACAAACCTTCAGATAACAGCCAGAGGTGTGTGTGAATACAGTATGAATACATACTGCGTTGTAATAGACTCCAGGCTGTATTTTTCGGATTTGCGCCGGACAACAAATCATTTGAAGTAGTTAGACTAACAAACGCTGCAGTACTTGACTCCACTGTCACAGAGGCAGTACTCTTATTATTTAACACACTTATAAATATGATTTCTCACAGCAGAGGGCCGTAGGTGGATTAAACAACACGAGAAACGGCGGCGTGTGAGGGCGTAGATAAATATTAGTATTCCAATTATAGTTATCCGTCCCTCCATACATTTTCCGTAACTGCTTATCCTTATCAGGTCGTCGGGGGCTGGAGCCTATCGCAGATGGTTGGGCTCACCCTGGAAGCCTCACCAGTCATCGTTATCTATATATTCTATAGTGTCATTATTAATATTGCTGCTGAGCATCTCTCCCTCAGATGGCGGTCAGCTTCTGCTCGAGGTTTCCGTCTGTAGAAGAAAGTTTTTCCTTGCCGCCGTCACCGAGTGCTCGATCATGGTGGGAAGTGTTGGGTCAGCGACACAGGGTACACGACCACAGCAGTCTCCTGAGTTAGAGTCCGGTTCTCTCCTCCATACGCAGACGATCTTCTTCTTTATACGCCTGACATTTTCTTCTAAATTCACACGACCTCTCGCCAACACAGCTCAGTAAGAACACACAAATTCATACGCCGTATGGTGCTTATCCTGCTGTCATGACGAGCGCCACAAAACGTGTGGATGGATGATTTTCTTCCAGACAGCAGCGGTTTACACCATCCGATAGAAATGTGCTACCTTCTTATGGATCCTGTAGGTCGACTTGAGCTCTCACAATAACTGCATTTGTTGCCGGTGATAGTTATCTAACTGTTTGTTGGATCAAGAAGTGGAAGAAATCTCATGAAATAATAATAAGGATTTCTGCTTTTCTTCTCTGTGCACATCAGATGAAATGAAAGAAAGCAGCGGTTTGTGTCGCCGCCGTCCGCGTTATTTTTCATTAAAGCGTCTGCAGAAGTCTGCAGCCGGAGCGGCTCTGTCCGGTTTCTGCTCTTTTTGTTTTTTCTTTGTTTGTTTTGAAGTGACGGCCGCGGTTCTTCCTTCGCTGCTCATTACGGTCGGCCGGAGATGAGAGAAGAACAGAAAGTCCGGTTACTCTGTGTTAATGTTAACGTTTGGGTTAGGCAAGCTGAATGTATACAGCACAGCGGCGTCCGCACAAGTTAGCACCGCTTGTGTGAGTGTGTGTGCTTCTGTCTTTGTGAGGACGGGCGTTTAGTTTGTTTCAGTTCAGCTTTAAAGATTCAGGCTTGGTTTTAGGATGAAGGTTATCATCCTAACTATCCAAGACAAAGGTAACAAATTAAAGACTCAGGCAACAACATCCGATTCACAGTCGAATAAAACAGAGAAAAACAGATGAATATGAAGTTTCTTCAGCCTCTGTTGATTAATCAATTATGGATTCATGATTTCAACACAGTCGCGTTGCGTTCATGTGGATTCAGGTTGATGTTGGACGCCGACACGTTGCTATGGTGATTCCACGAGTCGTGTTTAATAAAATATATTTCGTATCGATCATTTTATGCAACTAATATTTCATTATTATTCAGACTGTCCGTGTTTTCTCCTCGTTCGAGGGAGTTAGGCAATTCAGTCATGGCGACCCTGACTGTGAGTGTAGCATTAAGTTTAAGTTACTGTCGAGTGTAAGGTGGCTCCAGTGCAGAGGTCCAAGTGTGTGAGTGTGTGTGTGTGTGTGTGTGTGCACGGTTCGTCTAAGCAGTGAGAGTTTGTGCAGCACGGCAGCTGCCATGTTCACTTTCTGTTGTTTAGTCACATGCTGCCGTCCCCTCTTCTTCTCTGCGCAACACAATCACACAGAGAGCAAAGAGAGAGAGAGAGAAACATTCAAACACAATCAGCCTACTGTACAAGCTACACACACACACACACACACACACACACACACACATTACCCAGCTGACTGGCCCTCGATAGCTCACCGCCTCAACAACTGATTCGCAAAGACAATGAACGCAGAGCGAGGAAGAGAGACACGCGAGGACAGAAGAGAGAGAGAGAGACGGGTCATTTTAATCCCATTATAACGTTTAGATTAAGAAGACTAATTACTCAGCCCTTCATTAGGACTTTGTCTTCCCGAGACTCGCTGGAGTGCTGAGAGGACTAAAGAGCAGCCGTCCACACCAACACAGACAAAACACCGGCTGTGTTTACACGCTCGGTGTGTGTAATTATTGATGTGAGTCTGGGTTTTTACATTTTGCAGCACGGCCGAATTAATGCCAGTAATTTACCTCGTGAGGGGAAAGAAGCGAGAGAGGCGTCGAAGCACATCGGCAGATCGAAGACTAAATATGTAAATGTCAAAAATACACGGCGCTGTGACTGACTGCAGGCTCAGAGACGAGCTGTTGCTGAAGACGAGACGGGCATATTGTGGCAGACAGCTGCAGCTCCGCGTGGCTGCAGCACTTATGAATGAATTTGGACTCTACGGTCGCTGCTGGAAGTGTTAAGACGATAACGCGAGTCAGAGACGTTGTGTAAATCTGAAACTGCGAGGCCTAATTCTCACTCTTTTCGGTGAATAGTTTTGATGGTTTTTGGGGGATAAGAGCTGCATTTTGCACTTTATTCTGTCTATAACTATAATTCACTGTCCTCTTCTTCTCCTCCTGCCTGAACTTCACTTCCTGCCCAGAGTTCTGCTTTCTTGTCTACGCTACGCTGAGATCAGGGATTGGGCCTGAATCTGCTGCTGTTTGACCTCCACTATTATTATTATTATCATCATATCTCCACTGAAATGTATAGTTATAGTCTTCATTATTCTTTCCCCGGTCTCCACCGTGAACTGGAGTTTTTCCTTGCCACTGTTGCCAAGCGCCGGCTCATGGTGGGATTTGTTAAGTCCCTGTAAGTATTATTTTAAAACAAGTGTCACGAGATGACATCTGCTATAATGACATAAAATCGAGTTGAATTAAACTCACTCATCTATCTCGGCTGTTTAAAATAATGACAAAGCTGCTCGTACGCGCCCGTTGAGCCTCGCCGGGCTTCCACAGACGCAAATGTGATGAGTCATGCTGCAATTTTTTGGTAAATCTTCAAGTAAAACGCAGACGTAAGAAGCTTAGAGGAAAGTGGGGAAGTAGAATTTCTCCTCAGCGTAAGGGGAAATTAGAGTGGGTGGAGGCGGAGGGAGATGTAGAGATGCAGAAGTGAAGGGTTTAATTCAGCGGGGAGACGGTGACACGAGCGACAAGAGCGACTCAGTCTGCTCGTGATGTTTAAATCTCAAAGAAAAGCTGATCGAGCACGGAGACTTTTTCTTTTTTTGTTTTATATTCTGACACTAACACATTCATAGCTGGAAGCCTCCCAGAGCAGCGCTCAGTGATTGTTTGATATCGTGCCTGTCTTGCCAAAATATCCGCGGGTACCTTTATGTGTGTAGATATACAACAATATTAGATGAAAAAGGAAGACGCACATTGATTTTTGAGTTCATAAAAAGTCGTATAAAAAAGGAAATCTGCGGCAAAAACATTACATACATCAGCGACGGTGGAAACGCCTCTGAGGATTTTACCTTCCAACCACTTTACGAACAGACACTGGCAGTTTTTTTCTTTAATGTCAAATCATGTAATGAATAAAACACAAAGAATAATCATCCAGGTCTTCACCGTCCCTGAAGCCTTTTAGCCTCTTTTAGCTCTTAGTTTTGGTCAGATCATCCAATCCAATTTCAAACCAACCGCTTGGAAACTGGAAACTTACATTACTTATGAACTAGCAGCCAGCTAATATTACTTACTAGTAAGGTTGCAAATGGGCAGGAAAGTTTACCTTTATGGGAAGATTTCCATGGGAATATTGGGAATATTAAACAAAAAATAAAATGACAGAAAAGTCAGGTTGGTGGCAGGAAGTTATTTGTGCCAATAAAGCGACAGACCAAATAATATCTTCAACGTAACACAACCCCCCCGTCTGCCCTCACACTTAGTCTGTCCCATGACATCAGGAGTGACATCAACATGGGAATAAAAACAGGAACTGTGTGCTTCCTGCCTCTTTTGCCTCTTGGATAAACGAGTCCAGGTAAACTGGAGCAAAGAAAACTCATTTTGTGTCTCTGTAGGAAATCAGGCTCGGTTCCTCGTGTCATCTGTAAGAGATGGAAATGGGGACAAATGATGCGCCGTTCTGTTACAGGTTTCATTTAGCTGTCCTCTAACAGCGTCTGCTGAAGTGAAGAAGGGGAAGATTACGAAGTATATTCCCTCTCAAACTTTTGTCATAGCGCTCAATAAATCCGGGCCTGCCTTGTCTGTCCAAACAGTCGAATCTCTCAGTAAATCCATCACTCACTGTCCGAGGGCTGATTGATGCTTCCACCAGGGGGACTCCGTGATTGAGAGCCACCGCTGGCTCGCAGCACTGATCCCATATTAAACTCTGCAGACTTGTTGTACCGCACTATAAATAATTCAAGTCCTGCTCCTTTATCAACAGCACTTCATGTACTCCTTAAAATGAAATGAGATGTAAGAGAAGATAGGGAGCGGATGACACGAGACACAATGCAACGCTGTCGGGTCGAAACACAACAGAGACTTCACAGTTGAGTCGAATCAATCGGGAAGGAAGCTGCTGCGTGCCGTACAAAGCAGCTCATACACGTAGTATCAGAGCCATTAATGCAGGCCTGCTCTGTAACTTTGTGAGTCAACCTAACGTTAATAGGCTTTTAGGTCAGTGTGTACTCAGCAAACGCGTCGTCTCTTTTCTGAAACGCTGTTGGGGAGCCGAGCAGCCTGCGGGTAAATTTAGGTTTTTACAGGAAGAGGAGCAGCTTGTTCTGAAAGGCTCATCCAGAGGCCACGAGAATTATACACAACTATGAAAACGATATTTCTATTGTGGTTTGTAATCCGTCACACTGGACTTTCACTTTCTAACGTTGGTATTTCTCGAGGGTTTCGATTGCTGTATGAGTTTTATTTTGTTTTGTCAAGTTTGAATGAACTCCAGTTGAACGTATTCTGTTCTAGTCAACGGATGGCCTTAAGGAGAGCGACATAACGGCTGTGTCTGGTTAAACTGAAGGGTGTGCAGTACATAGATGGTCCCAACTGCCTTGAAATACAGCCTGAATATAATGCATGTTTAGTGTCTTCACTTTATAACAGATTTAAACTGAAGCTGCTTGGCCTGATTAATTAAACGCTTGAATAATCGCTGCTCAGGAGGATTCAGACTGATCTAACTATCCATATTCTTGTTTCACAGACGGACTGACGGCCTTGTTTAGGTTCTGTCGCTGAAGCTGCAGCCTTAAACTCGACGATGCACCGCATCATTACTCAGACTCAGTCTGCCTGCAGAAAATCAGACTCCGGTGAATCCCATTTGTCGAGCTTTTCTTGTGAATTCAGACGCCACCTGGCCAGAAAATTAACTTTGCACCTGTGATGTGTCTAAGTTTCTATTCGCACGGGACCAGTGTGTCCTCGCATGATCGAGAAACCGCGTCCACGTCTGAGTTTTGGGTGGCATATTATTCACACGTGATAAGCAGATGTACTGACACTGGATGCATGACATGACAGAGGGGCAGCAGGAGTTTTAATTAGATCATGCTGAGGTTAGTCTACGTTTGATGGGGATCAGCACGATTGTCACCGTACAACTGTACAAGACACGTAAGACAAGAAATGTGAGTATTCAACGATTCAGTAAACGGGAAAGTCTAACTCTCTACGAAGTCACTGCACTCGTCATCCGTCTCGTTATCTTCTGAGATTTCGCTCCTCTGAGGGATTTGAGCTTGTTTTGTGAAATCTCTGCCGATTCACACAGGACTAATATTATCTCATGACCTTTGTCTCTCTCGTGACGTAATGTGGGCAGTAATCTGCAGTGGGAATTTTTATTTTAATAACTTGTAATATTTCTAAAGGTCGTCTGTGCTGTAATTCCCAGCGGTAACAAAGGCGCGATGTACTGTCATACGGAGAGCGGACGAGATGGGTAGCTACCAACTCTTGACCCAGCATCTGGATTTTCTCTAGTATTTCCTTGTATTACTAAAACACTCGTGTTTGTGCTTCGAGTTGTTTCTAGTAGAGGTCTGAAACTTGCAGAGACGGCGTTGGCTCGTGTTCTGAGTTCTGAACAACAATAACAATCCTCCATCTGATCTCAACCCGAGCCTCTCCCCCCAAAAAACTCCTCATCCTTTCAATTATTTAGTCTCAGCAATGAGGATGAATTACTTCCAATCTCAGCCTCCAAAAACGGCAACAGTCTCATTATGATTTTAATGGTGCCGCCACAAGAAGGATGAGAGGGAAGAGGAAGGTGATGGAGAACTGGATGGGTGGAGGTCTATTTTTACTGTCACTTTGCTATTTTTGGTGATTTCTTTTCTTTTTTTGGAGAATTTCTCATTAGCAGTTCAGTTTCAGATCCACAATTTGGAACGCGCTCCGACGCTGCACAGAGTCACACGAAAACCGCACGGAAACACGTCTGCATGAAACCTGACACACTGAATTAAAGGCGCTTCATATAAGTGACATCTCCCACTTCAATGCACGTCACAAACAAACAAAGAAAAGGATCGCGCTGAAGTTTGTTCAGTTAATTAAAACCAAACTTAAAATATTTATTTGATGCCATAAAAAATGAGTTTTCACGTCTGACTGACAGCTGAGTCCGGCACACGATCGACTGCCAGCCCGTACCAAGCAGAGTGTTTTCATTTTCAACATTTCTGAAATGTACATCAGGTGGCAACATCTCACCTGTTACTGCGTCAGTAATAATCTAATTCTAGAAGCGTCAGGCTCATTTTGGCTGCATAGTGAGGACTTTCACTTCTGTACTCAGATCCCAGAGGAACATTTTAATGTTAATACCTGAAGTTAGATTGTTAATGCAAAACAATCAGACAGAAAAACTGTTAACTCAAGACAGTGAGTGAAAGATTCTGATACGACTTCCAGCGCTACAAGATATCTGCTTTTCACTCCTTCCTGTCCTGAAATCACGGCTAACACTTGTGCCACTTCTGCCTGTGCAGGCAGAGGCGTCTGCAATTACTTTCATTACCACCAGAGTCGCCTGTCAGGGGGGCACGAGAAGGTAAATGTCAGGGCTGTCATCTTTCTTGTGATTTAATTTCGTACAAAAGGTCGTTTTAAAACTCTTTATTTTGGTTTTTTTCAAAGTACCGAGGCGTGTACGCGCTTATTCTGTCCATTTTCTTTAAAGATATTAAAAACTGTGATGCAGATGAACAGCCTCTGAATCATTAGCTTGATAATCCTCAGCAAAATATGAAATAGGCTTTCTAAATCTGTCATGTGCCACGGAGACAATTTGTGGGAAGTCAGAAGTGCTGCTCAGCCAGAGTTCATTTCAAAAACTCCTGACGACGTGTTTCCCCCTGCCAGCGCTCGCCCAGATAGTTTAATATCACTTAAAGTTGTTTATTTATGACCCGCGTCCCCGTCTGTGTTCTTAGCTTAATTACTTCAGGGTTATGTGTAATCACTGATGGAGGAGCTGGAGACAGAGGAGAGAGATGAAGTGAGAGAAAATGAAAGGTGAGAAAAGTGAGACGAGCGGGCGAGGAGGGAACGCGAGGACGCGAGTTAGATCGTTACTATCAGAACACGGCCGAGGCAAATGAGGAGTTATCACACGGCTCCTTAAGTGTAGTGTAATCACATGATGAGTGGATGATGATCATTATAATCACTGGATCATAATCAACTCAAAAATACTGTTGGCTTTGAGACGCTATAAGAAATCAAATGTCACCTCCTCGTGTTTGATTGTATTTTATTTTCTGATGATTATATTACGCTAAATGTTTATCTCCTTCAGACTCGATCCGTCATACACTTCAAATGAAATGTTGAGAGCTTGATTGGCCCCGTTTTAAACAGGACAGCTCGGCCGCTCGTGTGCAGGATCCCTGAACCGACTTCTTGATTTGATTTGAGTTTTTTGTTTTCTCGAGATCTCGAGTTATTTATGCCGTTATGTTGAAATAACACATGTTTGTTCTGCAAAGATTCGAGATCCCGAGACAAAGAAACTTTGTTTTCCGGAGAGAACGCCATAATTAATGCAAGATCTCAAAAAACAACAACAAAACCTAAAACAAAAGGATAGTCTAATATATCGGATTAAATCAAGGCAATTGCAACATTCTCCTGCTCCTCCGACGACGTTACGCTGCAATTATTTAATATATTAAAGCCTCCTTTTGTTTGTTGAGATCTCAAATGAATTATGTTATTTTGTTTTTGATATAACGACAAAGACTTGTTGTAATTTGCTTATGAGAAAACTGAGGAAATAAACATATGCATGAACGTATGACCATTTCTACTGTTTCCTGAGAAACATATCTGGCTCTAGATGTTCCACATTCTTCATAAGCTAGTTGCTAAGTTTGTCATCTTGAAGCAGCTGCCTGCTGCTGCCGCCGCTGCTGGGAATGAGGTTAATGAGAGCGCCGAGCACGAAGCGTACAGTAAATGTGCTGCACGGCAACAGAAATGTGTTAAAATGCTCTGTGGAGCTGAGAACGGCAGAGTTTGGGTATACATCTTTGTGCATTTGACCCCCTTTGACACTTTAAATCACTGTTAATATAAAAGTACTGAGTGGTGCAGCTTTAAAGTGACGTCACTGACGAGTCCAGCAGCAGTCAGCCAGCTCGGCGTCTGTCTTTCAGCCTTTTATTTCACCAAGCTCTCACCAACCACTAAAAGTCAGTCCCAGATTTACTCTTGCTCCGGTTCTGGCACGACACTGCTCTGCTTCCCGTCAGCATTCCTCCTCCCACTTCCTTAATAGTCCAACACAAACACTAACACTCTCCCGGTGCCCAGCTAACAAACTGAGCTAACATGAGCTAACAGCAGCTACAGCTGTCAGCAGTTTACTTCACTGTCCATCAGGAAACTCTGTAAATCACAGAGTTGAGGCGGAGCAGCTGGAGGACAACTAGAAAACATTTTCAAAACACAGTCCCAGATTTACTCTTGTCTTATTCGGTCAGTTTGCCTTCCTCTGTCAGCGTCCTCCTCTGCCATGTCCGTAGAGGCTGCTAGCCCGGATACGTTGCCCTCTCACCCAGCTCTGCTCCCTGTCAGGTGGCTCACCCTCCGTCAGGCCTGAAAACCTCTTTCTGGCAGTCCGTAGCTCCTTCGTTGGGCAGCGTAAATACAAACACGCCTCCCGGTGCTTTGAGCCCCCGATCTGGGCAACACGGACGGAGCTGCGAGTTAACTTACTTTAGCAACAAGTAAAACTTTCAGCTCATCAGCTGTAAATCACGGAAAGCCGAGGCAGAGCAGATGGAGGAAACATTTTCATGAACCAGTTTCACCAAAAGTAGTCTGTGCAATTCACGTTTCTTTCAACACACATTAAATATGTTGGAGAATCAGACTTTGAACGTTATGTGACTGCGATGTGGAGTTGGTGGAGGTAGACATCCTTCATGTCCTGTGCTGAACCTCAGAGCGTCTGCATATCGCAGCCACCTTTCAGAGGAAGTTCCCCGTGTGGCCCGTGCTGTTATTCATACTGGTTTCACTGGTGTGCAGAACAATAGAGATTTCTTTGTGTAGCTCTGCTGCTGGAACAGCTCAGCCCTCCAGACTCTAGCAATAAGCCAGCGCTGCTTTATCCCGCCAAAGCAATAAGCTAAACACGTCTCCCCTCGGAGCCTCATGCCTTAAAACCAATAAACCAGGAGCAAAGCATAATGAAATGGGCGATTCAGGGAGAGCATAAGCCCAAGTCCACAATCAATAAAGAGGAGAGGCGCTTTTTCTCCTGACTTAAGTATTTACAGTCTGGGGCGTTTTAAACTTTGGAAGGGCCTTCCCGGGAAAAACGATTGGCAAGAAGTGCACCTCCTTTTATAACCGTGCACCTTTTATTTGCATTTAAAGTGGAAATATCAGTTCTGTGTGTTATTTTTTATTTTGTCTCCATCTTGGCTGCGATGGGTCATTGCTGCTCCTGCACTGAACTCCCCGGGGATCATTTGTCAGTCAGAACACACTGAGGCGACTCCTCATGTCTATTTTCTTTTTGGGATTTTATGTCGATGCAGTTTCTGGTTGAGTCATTCCGAGTTTATTTTCGCAGCGCTTTGCCAGAGTGTCTCAAAGGACCTCGAAGTTGCAGGTTTATGGGATCGAGAGCAAAATAATACATAACGCGTGAAACACAGAGCATAAAAAAGGGAAGTCAAATATAAGAGACGAATGAAACGTTAACGGTAAGATGTTATTCTGTATAATCGTTGTGCGTTTGTTGGGGACTATTTTCAGCCGTGGATTAATCCACGTTTGGTGCTCTAGTGAGTATTTTCGGGAACAGGATGGTGTTGAAAAAACACATCATCCAGTGCAACAGTGACAGAACAATGGAGCTCTGCAGCACAGAGGAAGAAGATATATCAGGCTGTGATACACAGACAATACGTGTTGGTTGATTAGTCAGACATTCAAAGGCACAAAAACAATCATAGTTTTATTGAAGCTTTTACTTTCAGGGGCAGGAACAGACCTCAGCACATCCTGACTCTCCTCCTGCTCGCCGTCATGCCCAGACTACAGCGCCGTCCCCAGCATCCGAGTACAAAAGAACACAAGCTTCGTTCACTGTCCTTCTGTCTGTTAATAAATCATTCAAACATATCTGCTGATGCTGTGATTCAGGTACTTAAAGGCTCGGTGTGTAGGATTTAGCGGCATCTCGCAGTTTAGCTGCAGATAGAAACTCCTCCACTTGCTCGCCCGTTCCAAGCGTGAAGGAGAAACTATAATAATAATAATATTATTAAACAGAGCCCTAAATCTGACAGAATGGACCTTTATTTGTGTTTTGTTGATTATCCGTATTTTACATTGTGGCTGCAGACTTCTTTCAGCGGGCTGTCAAATGATCTCACAAATTCAAATTAGATTAATAACGGCAGGTTTTTATTTTCAGCTCGATATCTTTTTATGACCTGCTCATTAAACACGTTCAGTGAATCGCAGCTCAGAAACATCAGCCATAATGCACAATGTAACACTGAAATAAAACGTAATGAGGCAGGGAGATGAAGCTTCTCCAGGTGTGCGGCAACGTTTGCCTCCGCCGAACAGGTGAACAGATTTTAGCTAGACCAACTCAGCTCTGAAAACTGGAGTCTGATTCCAGTGTGGATGCATATAAATGCTGATATTATCGACTTGAGATCAGAACAACAATGCATTCAGCTGCAAAAGAGGTTTTTCCTTGCCACTGTCGCCAGGTGCTTGCTCACGGTGGGAACTGTTGGGTCTCGACCTGCTCTATATGGAAAGTGTCATGAAGTTCTAATACGATCTGACACACTATAAATACAACTGAATTGACTTTGTACGGTGGCTGACAAGGCCAAACAAACATTTCCATTAGAGGAAGCAAACCGCAGCTTCACAAACAACGCCAATTCAAAAGCAGATGTGAAAATCCCAAACAAACCCGACCACGGAAACGTGTTGCGAATGAACAAAACTCGACGCAGACAGCCAAAACAAATACATCAACAGCAAACACGCCGTAAATACAGAAAAGATACAAAATCAGAACAGAACAAAAAAACGCTGCAGACGCAGTCAACACGACGGAGAAGAGACGAGATGACAAGTCAAGTACAGGTAAATAACAGAGAGAGAGAGAGAGAGAGCACGGGGAGGGGTGAGGACAAAAGAGACACTGAGGAAGTGACAGCAAGCGGAGAAAATACATTAAGATAAAAGAGGAAGGTGATAAGGAGAGGTGAAGAGAGCATTATACATGCTGAAGGAGAAATAAAGAGCAGACAGAGGTGACAGACAAACAGGGTAAACATCCAGAAACACTCTGTTCTGCTGTGTCTCCCTCTCAGCTCAAAAACCCTGAAGAACTTTGTTAGTTTTCGTTCCCAGCATGTGACCGTTGTTGGGTTTGTTTTGGACTTTGTGAACTGGCATCGTTTCCTGAAGCTGCAGCATCTTTCACCTCCGTAACTTTATCTTTACGACGGGTGTAGTTCAAGTCTGCCTGCTGAAGAAGAAGAACCTCTTCCAGTTGTGATGAGATGCAAACTAAAATAATCCAGATTGTGACACAAAGAACTCTGATTCAGCTTTTGTTTTTATCTGAACTCGTCTCTGATGAATTCATCGCGTGAGAGCTGCTGGAGCTCATAAAGTTGCAGGTTGTTAATCTGTAAAAACACACTGACGCGTGCAGGTTTCATGTTAATCAGAGTCAGATGTATCAGTGTCTCAGCACTGTTCAGCTCAGTGTGTTATATACAGTGTATTGTATCCCATTAAAGGGTGACATGTTCAACCTGGACCTGATTTTCTCTCATTTTTGTGACTAATGGGGGACAATTTTTGAAAACGGCCCAATATTGAGCTCACCAGCTGCGGTTTGGTTGAAATAAACCGTTAAATCAGTTAGATGTGAAAATATCAGGAGGGAGGTCGGACATCAGAGAGGCAGCGGGAGAGTATTTTCACATCTAACTCAGTGGTGGAACAGTGGAAAGACAAACCAAGACGATGAGGTAAAATTATAGATTTTGTCAACTGAGAAATGTAATAATGTGTTCCTGTCTTACAAAGTTTGGAGCTTATGTGCAGTCATACAAGCAGAAAACCAAGACTGAATGTGTCATTTTAAACAGTTTGAACAGTTTGACTACCTTCTTAAATCAGGAACAGGTGAAACTAATCATCTCTGGGCAAATAATCAATAATTAATAATAATAAAGGCAGAATTACAGACACAAGCAGAAGGGGGAATTACAAATTAAAACACTAAACAACAAACCTCAAACCGTGACAGAACGTATTGAATCAGGTGCCTTTAGGGAAGTATCGAGTTCTGAAGAAGTCGTACAGAGCAGATCGAAGAGGTCGAAAAGATTCTGTCCAATTTTCAAAATAAAACACCTCGTGCAGACTTGCGATTGTTGAAACAGACAAAAGGGAAATAATTGAATTTAAGGTAGCCTACTTATGTAGAAGAGGCACAGGAAACATGACCAAAGACGGTTAGATGCAGCATCAGTTCAGGTCTTAGACGTTGACCAAAGTTGACATTGAAGTGAAGCCTGCTGTTTGCATCGCTTTACGTCTTCCTGACTTTGTACCTGCTGCCTCATGTCATTCACTCTGAATGCACAGTGCAGATGACTACACGTTCTCTGGGTGCATGTGAGTAATTTCCATGTGCACGCTATATTTACATGAATATTCTGTATACAGGCTGCAAGAACGTACGTTAAGATGTGTGTGCTGCTCCTGCTGCAGACAGAGACAGACAGAAATACGACAGAGGAAGAGAGCAAGACAGACGGAGGAGGGGCAGCAGAGGTGAGATGAGACACAGACCCAAACAGAGAAGACGACAGTCACATCGAGAGAGAGAGAGAGAGAGAGAGAGAGGCGTCAGGGAGGGAGAGCGATGGGATGACATCACAGCAAACCGGTGAGGTAACGTCTGTGACACAGAAGTGGAGCAGACAGAAGAGACAGTCACATTTCAGATCGATGAGAGCGGCTGCTGCTGCAGCTCAGGATACATTTATAAACAGAAAACAACGGTTACAGTCTACAGTCTGATTCATCCTGTCCACGCATCTGTTCAGACATGGAGTACGAAGTCACAGGAGCTTGTGCTGCTGTCGGCCTAAGTTATGTTGGAACCTCTGACCATGCAGTGACAAGAAAAAGTGGCGATGCTAAGCGTTGTGGGTAATTGAGTCCTTTATTAACACCATGTGTTTAACCCGGTTACTGGGAGTAGAAGAGGTACGCAGTCCAAAAGGGCTGATGGGAGTTGGTTGGCATGGTTTCTTGCTCTATCACTAACAGGTCTACTGTCAAGCCTGTGGCTCATAGCAGAGATGAGCATGATCATATTTACACGGTTACACAAACCACTGTAACACCGTTAGCGTGCTTGCATTAGATCTTAGTTGTCTTCCACAGGAAGCGTTGAAGGCATTAAATGCATCTACAACCAAACAGTTAACGTGTAGAGTCACACACACACACACACACCAAAACATGTACGCCAAGGATGCTGCACGATGCTCCACACCTAAATATTGCACAGGTGTTACGTACAGACCTGTGAGAAGGGAATGTGGAAAAGAGGACTCAGAGCAGAGGGGATTATGGGTAAAAAGGAGACAGATTTGGACACACTGGATGTGCAGCAGGGTGTGTCTTGTCTACTTCTTTTACTTCTATGTCCAAACTGTGAGCGTTGGCTGGATGAGACGGTGCTCTTCTGCTGCCACCTGCTGCTCACAGCCGGTAATTACAGCTGCAAAACCCTTAAATCTAAATAAATGATCAGCTTGGAGTTGAATCTTTCATGTTATACTGTTCTCACATAAAGTTTATGTGAACCACATTTGCTTTACTGTGTGTGTGTGTGTGTGTGTGTGTGTGTGGTTCGTGGTGTGTTTACTGTCGTCGGGTTATGTGGACGCTGAGCTGCTCCACGAGACCAGATTCACTTCAGGGGAAACAGGGAGGTCCGAGCTCGTTGTTCCGAGCACCAGTGTGAATTATTACATGAACATCATGGCTTGTATTGGCTGCAGTGTTTGCTTGTGTCTTAGTTTGTTTATTTAGAGGCTCCAGCTGCGTTTGATTTATAAGTAATGGAGGCCCCAAAGCCTTGTAAAAAAGTATCTTATGATTAATATGAAACAAAAGGATGTTTGTGTGTCTTATGTTGTTTTATTCATGGAAATCAGGGGATGTTTTTAGTTAAGTTTTCTGCTGACAGGGCGAGTGCAGCGTCTCCTTTTCTCCTTCAGTTTGTTGAAGGCAGCGGCCTCATATCTGCCCGCTTCAGCACAAAATGTATGTCCAGGTCCTGTTTGTGTAAATATACACACATCAACTCCGATCGGAATCATTCCTGAGGTGGTTTGAAAGTGCTGGATGGATTTCTCCACATTCAGTCGCCCTCTCTAGAGAGAGAGAGAGCTGGAGGGCACACACACACACACACACACACACACACATTTGCAGCACTCAGTCACTCCACCAGAGGACAGCGCCATCTGTTGGCGTAGGTGGAGTTAAATAGCATTCTCACGCGGCTGCATACAGATGTAGTCAGTCAATCACAGCCTCTGCTTTCCTTTCATAAATAAAATAAATTAAATGTATATTTCATAAGTGTAGCTTTCATACAGCGCCCTGTGCATACGAATGACTTTAAAGCTTTACCTCTGACATTATGGACGTCGCCTTCTTGTTTTATTGGAGCCAGGATATTTGGACGAGGGCGCGGAGTCGGCGAATAACGCACTGAGCTTTGTTTCGACTTCCTCCTGCCCGGTCACAAACACTCGGCAGTCCAGTTTGACAGTTTGATCTGTTTTTACGAGCCCAGAGTCAGACACGAGGTGGCCTCGCCCTGAAGCATGCCCTGCTTTCTTGTCTGTTCTCCTCTGAATGGGAGCATCCTTTACTCAATGATCATCACCCTCAGCAAATGTCAGCGTCTGCTGGATAAGACGCTAAAAGGAGCCACGCTCACTGCTAAAGCAGCGTTACATGTCCTCGTCTTGTAACCTGGTAGAGACGACCTCTAGCACAGCCGACGCCAGCTCTGCATTGCAGAGCGCCGCCTCATTTGGCGTGCATTAATCGATGCAAGGATGCCGATAGAAGAAAGAGTCAAAACGAGGAAGCAAACACGAGCGGCCGTGTTTGTTATCCTGACTTCATGGTGCAGTCATGCACGCCGGCCTTGAGAAATAGGGCATGTTAATGCGCATCAAGACACTGCTGGTGTTTCACATGTTTTGAGGTGCGTCACTCGCTCTGTGTGTGTGTGTGTGTTGCCTTTAAGCATTTGTCCCTTGACCTTTCACCCCTGACAGAAGAAACGTGATTCAGCAAAAGAGGGAAAAACGTGCTGGACGTTAACGTGTGTGTTCCCTCAGTATTATTTCTCTTTGTGTGTGTGAAGCAAAGTAAACACCTGTTCTGAAGTGCCGGGCGGGTGGGTGGGTGGGGGCGGTGGGGTGAGGGTGGGGGTTTCCCTCCGACAGGATGTTTAGAGCTGAGAACAGGAGGTCTGAAATCTCTCCCTACATCTTTCCTCTCTCCACCATTTTCTCCGTTTCCTTTCCTTCTCTGGCTCTTTATTGTGCTCACCCTCGGACGCCCC
The DNA here is from genome assembly GCA_014281875.1 of Nibea albiflora. Lineage (NCBI taxonomy): Eukaryota > Metazoa > Chordata > Actinopteri > Sciaenidae > Nibea > Nibea albiflora. Next base: position 24,208,428 of record CM024793.1, on the reverse strand, counting down.
CGTCACATCTACCGTCAACAATATCTGACCTCTCACACTCAGAGAGCGATCCCAGCATTGTTTTCACACTTCGGCGTCGTTACCTGAACTTTTATCATTTTCTGTTCTTCTTATTTTTTTCTCTTTTGGCCTTTTTGAAGTCTTTTCACATGGAAACTGTCACAGGAGCTTCGACACATAAATAAACTTCAGCCTCTGCGTGTCAGAGTTCATTCTGTCCATCCAGCTGCAGATGACTCAAACACAGTCATCATGCTCTGTTTGGTTTGGACGAAAGCTAAAGAACCGCTCACTGTCATTATTGGGTTGTCACACTGGAAGACGCTGTTTGTGTGTTTGTCTGTGAGAGAGAGAGTTTACACAGTTCTCTGTGTCAGAGTCAGAATCTGATCATCAAAAGATGACGAAGGCGTCGAAACACTGATCGACTCGCACGATTAAAAGGCTACGACTCAAACAGTCTGCTCCGATCTGCGTTTCTCCTGAGGTTCGATGTCTTTGCTGTGAGCAGCACCAGATTCAGCTGCATAGATGCTGGACTTCCACACAAACAGACTCCAGGCGGTTCAGATCGGTGGTCGCACCTCCTCCACGCCCTGCAACCGTGCCGTACGACCAGAAGTGAGCCGACAGGGTCCGTCTATATCCTCACGTACTATAAAGCTTTTTAAATAAACTGCCTCCCAGCGTCCAGGTCACACACTCTGTGGTCTCTGGTGGATCTCTTGGCTGTAGCAAAGTAGCAATAAAAACCTGGATCTTTCTAGAAGCTCTTATGGCTTCTAACCCAGAGCAGACCAAACCTGTGCAAAATACTAGTTGAAATAACTTTAAATACGTCTGCTGTCCAAAGCAAACAGTGTTTAAGTCATCTGGAAGTGAAGCTGAAGCTGACGTTGAGACTGAAAACATCTGATGATGAGGTGATCTCCAAACTACAGAAAGACAGAAGCTTCTTCACTCTTCACACATAGAGTTCAGTGTCTCCTTTACTTTTACTCTTTGTAACTGTAACTGAGCTGATCAGCTCACTACCTGCTCCTCATCATCAACCCGTGAGGTACAAAAGACCAGCTCAGACTCCGCCGTCGTTTAATAAATGGTAATGTGATTTTGGCGTGATCCCTGATTAACCTTGATCTTCCCGCGCTCCTCAAGTCCTGCATGCCATCTTCCTGAAACAGCCAGCTCTGTCTGGTTTCGCCTGCACCGTTCCCTTAAACGCAAGATCCCATCCTGCTACTGCATCTCCAGTAAAATCCAAACCGATTCTGGTCTTTGGCTTGTGTCTGCCGCTGTCTATCTGCTTCCATTCTAACAGAACAAAAACCCTCGTCAGGCCCAAAGATTAAAAAAATGCATGAAGCTGTGAATCCGGTCTTCCTGATTCCAGCCGGTTTTGAATCAGTCCAACAGTAGCCAGTCTGCCTGCCTGCATCGTGTTTGGCATCGCAGACCAGCAGACAGACACCAGATGAAACCTCAGGTTATCACTTTCAGATGTGAAGACAAACACAGCAACATGCTAAACTCAGTGAGCTGAGAAGCTACAGATGACTGTGAGTGTGTCGCAGGAATAACACACCTGACCACTTAAATTAATACTGTTCATTATCTTAGATATTTGTGTAAATGTACGATACTGAACGTCCACCTGAGGCTGGCTGCAGAAGTGAGTCAGTCTCCATAAGTCCCCATGTTCGACAGCAGAAATAAACATGTTTACAGCCTGGTACAAAAAACAGTTTTGGTCTATCTACTACACCCAACTCTCCATCTGACTGTAAAAACTTTAAGTTTAGTTTAAAAGTGAGAACATTGTAACAAAGCAGAATCCATCATTTTGTCCTTATCTGGCTGAAGATTCCTCTGAAATTTCTTCGCACTGAAGTTTCCAAATTAATGAAATTGTTTCAGGGGAGGCAGCTGTTCCGGTTTTATCATCACTGACAATCAATGAGTAATCGATTACAGGTGCGTCCCGGTGGCTCAGTGGACTAAAAGCTTGTCTGGCTTCTATTATCCGTCTTTATTTAAGACATTTTTGGCAACGATTGAAATGTGACAGATAATTCATCTACTCAGAATTAGTCTCACGTGTGCTTCGTCACGCTGTGGAAGACACCTCGAACTAACCGATGATCAGATAATGAGCGGGGGCGATTGGCACTTTGGCTTGACTCAGGTCTGATGGATCGCCGTCGTGAAGCCAGGCTCACGCGGCTCCAGTGATAAGTGGTTTCCAAGCCACACACGTGAAACTCAGCAGACTGTAATCAGGCCACAACAAGGCCACAAATAATTCACTTCCAAGAACGCACCGATCGGCCATGACACTACGAGAACTGAACATTTTGTCCTCAGAGTCGACACAGTCGAAGCGAGCATGGGCAAAAATGGACAAGGGCCAAATCCGGACGAGTCTGAGCACCAACACATGAGCATCAGAACCAGACCAGGTGGAAGGTGGATGGGGAACACGTAGCACCGGGAATAAGGCAATGTTCTGCTGGGAAACCTTGGGCCCTACCAAAGCAGTGTTGATGGCGGTGACCACACCAACAAGTTCAAGATGTTGCTTTGGCCTCCGGATTCTCCAGATCTCAATCCAATCCAGCGTCTGTGGTCCGATCCACCTTGTAACTTACAGGACGTAAAGGATCTGCTGCTAATGTCTTCTTGCCAGATACCACAGCACACCTTCAAAGGTCTAGTGGAGTCCATGCCTCCACTGTTTGGCGGCCAAACATCATGTCAATCAACGTGTTCACGTAAAACTGGAATGATTTAGTTGTCTGCAGACCTGCAGCTCAGACGGTAGATCATGAGAACATTAATTTGAGCACATAGTTTAAGACAACTGATGTTTTTTATTCTACAGTATACAACACCTGATGGACATTTGTATGCAGCTGTTGTGTTGGTTCTGGTTTGGTGTCTGCTGACTCACTGTTGAAGATCCAGGTTTTTATTGCTGCTCGTCTGAAGCCAAAAGAAGCAGCAGACCACACATTCAGAACCACGACTCGTCCCAGTAAACACAACATCAGAACAGCTCCAAGAAGCTTGTCGGAGGCTTCCAGGTTTCTGGGTTTCAGGTTTGCTGAACCAAGAACCCAAACTAACTGTACGCAAGCTGTTTCCAATGCACATCAAATGAAAACACACATGATAAAAACATTCGACCAGGCACCAAAATAATATTACAAACAAACATTCCTGCCTGTCAACTCATATTTTTCCTCCCCTCTCTTAGGTTTGCTCCCCATGTGGTTTTCTTTCATGTGCTGGTTTTTTTGTCTAGCCGATACGACGGCATGAAGGCGGATAGCAGATGTGAAAGGTCAAGAAGCCGTCGATTTATACAGCGGCGCTGCAGAGACGACGCGTTAGTGGCTCCCACAACAAAATGCAGACGAGATTTTGGAAAAATTTATGACGCTGACAGATGAACGCCACCTTGATGTGACGATGCCGCTGTTGCTTTCTTTGATTGTCTGCAGACCAATTAGGAGGTTAATTAGCAGCGAGTGTGCTCGTTTGTTATGACTGAAGTTCTAAAGACCACGGCCACATGACTCCATGATCAACCCTGAGATTAACATTCAAACGCTCCAAAATTCAGTTTACCGGCGTATTTTATGTGAAAATCACTCGGCTCGGTCAGCCACCTGCCCAAAAATCCTATAAACGTCCTTCATACTTTTTGTCGTCCCGTCCTTCCTTTTCCTCTTCTTCCTCCTGGAGACAAAGCTGCAGCAAGGCTGAATGGTCAGCTCTGTTCATACATCCATGTGTGTGTGTGTGTGTGTGTGTGTGTGTGTAGAGAGAGACACCTTGACCTTAAACATGACTCGTCCTCTCATCCGGCTGTTGATCACACATCAACCCGACGTCACCGCTGCTTACTACAGCTTCCTCCTACTGTATTTGTGTGTGTGTGTGTGTGTGTGCACAGCTCAGAGGAAAACAGGAAATGACATCATCTAGAGCACACACACAGAACATCAAGTACTGTTGTGAAGGAAAAGGGGGGCTGATATAAAATCTTACAGCAGCCACGTCCTGGTTACTTTTTTTACGAGTCTTAAATTGTAAATTTCATCTCAGGATTCATCCTGAACGCTGACGTGCTGAACGTGACTGACAGACACAAACCGCTCACAGATGTGCAACAAAGTAAATCAGTGTATTCGGAGGTAATTCGATGTCCTCTTCCTGCTGGGCAGAGACGGGAATTTGCTGCAGAAGTGGTTTACGATTTTTTATTTTTTTAAATATGTTGACGTTTGTCCGATTTTCATGATTCTGGTTCACCATCGGAATTCAATGAAACGGAGAATTCAAACTGCCGGCCTCCACGAAGAGGCGAGTTACAAACCGCCCAGAGGCGCGGTCCAAACTTTAACAGGCTTTCTTACACTGAAGAGACGTTCGCGTGGCTATAAGTTAAACACGTGAGAAGAACCTCTCTGTCCTCTCCAACCTGACCTGGAGATCTGGTTTCTATCGCATACATGCCTTGGCTGCCACACCAGGAATCAAACCTGTGGTAAAATCCTCACTGTCCAGAAACCTGGAAGCTCCTCGAAGCCGCTGAGAGGTCGAGGTCTCCTGGGAGTCGACCGGGTTCCAGCAGGTTGGGCCGGTGGTTCTCCTGGCTGCGGACATGACGATTAGGAGGTTCAGTCGGTGTTTGAGGGTTTGGAAGCTCGGGAAAAGGGATGCTCGCACTCGGAAGGTTGCTGATCAGATCAACAGATCGACTGCTGCGGATCAGCTCTCTGGGATGTTTCCTGATGGACAGTAGCTGCTGTTAGCTCAGTTTGTTAGCGGGGCTGTGATCTCAGAGCACCAGGGGAGTGTTTGGTTGCTCAACAGGCATTTTGGACCTCTGGAAAAACTGAATTATCATGTGAGAGAAATACCAACTAAAATAAGAATGGATGTTTTGTTACACAGCACGGAGACAGGACTTTAATGGCAGGCAGAGGTTCGGCACACGGGAATCCAATCAGGCAGTCCAAAAGGGCAAAGGCAGGGTCAAAAACAGGCATGATACAGAACCGGGAACCATAAACACACGAGGAAAAACGCCACAATCTGCGCGTTTCTGTCCATATTTACACCCCTGAAACTAAACTGAACTAAACAGAACCAGGTGACCCAAAAAGACCGTCCGACTGTCACGAACTGAGAAGTTTACCGGAGAACTCGATCCCAGATATCACACCTTTAACGTCTTTAAAGCAGCGTCCTCTCTTTGTCCCAGCATATATTTGAAATCCTGTTAATCAGCTCATGATACCTCAGGTTCACTCCCTGTGACCCCGTTGCCGGGCTCCTGACCCCGAGTAAACCTCCCAACGTGCCGGAGCTGTCGGTGATTTTTGGTGGAATTTTCCCTTTACAGATTTTGGACACAGCAGAAAAAGAGTGAGAGAGAGAGAGAGAGAGAGAGACGGGGGAGAGAGAGTGAGCGAGGTGCCCCTGTGTCCCTGGTCACACCAGTGGGTAACCACACTCTTCATCCCATGGCTCCAGACACACACACACACACTCGCACACACACTGAGGCCAATGATATGTTGGGAAACGTAGTGAGGGGGAAACCTGAGAAGGGGAAAACTGAAGGAAGAAGAAAAACAATAACAAGAAAGACCAAAAAATCCGGACGCCCCGTCTCTGTGTCACCGTCTCTGTGTTACTCTGTCACTCTGTCTCATTTACAGTGTGTGTACCAATGTCAGCGGTGGACAGACGCAGTCTGAGGCCTGTAGTTTGACTTGGCTTGACATTTAGAAACCGTTGACCCTGAGTGCTGCTCAGTAATCAGAGCTGTAAGAATGTCATTAATCTAGTATTTTTCAAAAACTATTTTCAGACTCGCTGTGATGTCGTAATACATTTCCGGCCAAGACTTTTGAGTCCTGAGTTTCGTAAAGATGTCGGCCACACACGCCGTAGACGGCTGGATCGCTTTTTGTGTCTACGGTACACGACAAACTGTTAAGAGTGCTGAATTATTATCCTGTTATCATATTTGTAAAAGTTCGGACCGTGAAGAGCTTCCTCCTGACTCCTTCTGACAATGAAATGCAAATGTTGCTCTTTCCCCTCTCGTCTTCTTCTTCTTCTTCTTCTTCTTTCTTCTTCTTCTTCTGCTCTCAGCGTCTAAAAATACACAATTTAAAATAAACTGATGAAAGTTTTGGGGGATTTTTTAAGAAAGAAACATTTGAGGTTTTTGAAGTGGTTTGGTGAAATTTCTGTTATACTGCCGGAGAGATTTCAGAGCGTTAAGCAGAAGCACAAATACTGCACGGTCAAACATTTTGTTCCTGCACTGAAAATGTTACTAAACTGGAAACTGTATTAAATATTATAATTAGTATTTGACCCATGTAGATGTTATTGTTGGTTGAGGTAATGAATTATTACAAATATATATCTATTTTTTTAAATTATGGATTCATCTGTTAATATGTTTATAATTGTAACCATGACAACGAATGTCCTGCTAGATAACCCGAACCACGACGTTTACCTGAACCTGAAACAGCTGCAGATTTGAAACACGTCTACGTGTTAATCATATTTTATCCTTTTAATTTCGAGGACAAAGACGAGGAAGAGTCACGGCTGTTGTCCTCCTTCTACTCGTGTCTGTTTGGGTCTAATGTCCATGGATGGTCTTTATGAAACTGAATTTAATTTGAGATGATCCTGTTTGATGTAAATCAGGTCTCTCGTATTTAGAGCCACATAACGTACCGAACTGATTTAAAACAATAAGAAAACAAGATTTATAGTAGATGGATGTGATATAATTCAATTATCCACGAGGCTCCTGTGAAGTTATCACTTCAAAATAAAGCTTGAACTGCAAATTACAGAGCGGAAAACACGTCCAGAGCTGCTGCAGAGCTGCTTTATTAACTCATCCTTCTTCTTTGCATCTTTCTTTACGTGTTTGTTAACCTCTCCTTCTTTCCTCTCTCCTCCACGTTCATGTCTTCATCACGTTTCCTCCCTCCCTCCCTCTCTTCGTCGTTCTCCTTCATTTTCCCACACTCCTTTTCTCTCCGTCTGCTGGCAGCCATGTGCGATGCTTACTACGGCGTCATGCTGGGTCACCACGCCACACACACACTCCCACGCGGCGTCAGTGCCTGTTATAGTGACAACGCCGCGGACAAAACCAACAACAGACAAATATATAAAAATGGGCTGAAATTCCGTTTAATTTTAGGAGATTTCCACATCAGCGCTGCTCTCATAAACCCGGTGTTTAGACATGCATGTAGGTTTAGGAAAACCAGGGGAGCCAGAAAGATAAATAGACTGAATTATAACAGAACGCTTTGGAGCCACTCTTCTCCAAATAGCACGGGTACTTTTGTCACGGGTTTAAAAATAGATGTCCGAGACCGCAGAGAGCCTGAAGTCCCTAAAAATGTCCTCATCTGTTCTCACACAGGCTGTCGTCTTTCATTTGGGTCCCGTTTTTCTCTTGTTTGTGCCGCTTTTCCCACGTTTTTTCCGACGTTTTAAACCGTTTTTCATCCCAAATGTTTCGAGATGTTCCGGGTAAGACGTCCAGATCAGGGATGTGATTATAGAGGAGAGGAAAAGAAGGGATACATAGAATCTGAAGAAGTCAAGACATTCATGGAAGTTATGAAAACAAACAACAAAAAAAAGATAACTTAATCATACGGGAAAGTGGGAGAAGATGCAACGATGTGAAAGATGTTTTTTGTCTCTCCGTCAGGCTCGATCTCAACTGTAATCCATCATTACACAATAAGTGCCTTTATTTCGTCACTATGCAAGAAATATCTCAGCCCGTGTGAACCGCTGTGTGTTTCAGTAAAACAAATAACACACTGACCAAAACCTCAGCCTGACTTTAAACTAAATGTTTCAACCTTGTTGTCGACCCAGCGGGGACGTTCGGTATTTTTAATCTTCCAAACTTTTCTTCAGGTTTTTCTCACCTTTTTGTTTTTGCCTCTCGTTAACTTTCATTTTTGTTTAGCATCTTTTAATCGTCATTTTTATTTAGATTTAATGTTTTTCATCTTTTGTCTTTTGTCGACTTTTGCTGTTGTTATTTTTCAAATTTTTCACTTTGAGATCAAACGATGAGAAAAAAGTCGAGCGCTGACACAGTTCGAGACAAACGACCAGAATAGAACACAACTGGACTCTTTCTCTTGGATTCCTGCTGACTCAGATTCTGGCTCACTGATTGGCTGGTTTGACTGTTTCCACGGTGATAGATGGGTTCCACCAGTCAAGGTTAGTGGTCAGGCCTGCCCGGGATCTGAACCCGCAACCCACAGGCCCTTCAAAGCCAAGGCCACCAAACCAGCAGACCTCAGAGGTTTAACACCCACACCTTGGCTCCCACCGACGAGAGAGGGAGGAGGGAAGGAGGGAGGAGGGAAGGAGGGAGGAGAGAGGAGGGAGGGAGGGAAGAACAGGAAAGAAGGCGGTGAGTGAGGAGGATGGGTAGAAAAATGGAGTGGGAGAGGAAAGAGAAGAAATCGAGGACAAACTCTTCCAAAGCTGTCGACCTATTGGCCACGCCCCCCAGCACAGTGATTGGTCAGATACGTGGAGGTGTGACAGAAGGTGGATTGAACCTCTCTCGAGCTCAGCTACTCACTTTTTGCATGCGCGAGTGAACGCCTTCAAGGAGAGGCGGCCCAAGGGTTGAGGGACCGTCGTTGTCATGGTAACCGTAATAAACATGCGGCCACGTTTAGGGAACGGTTGAAGTCGTCTGAGACAGTGACTGCCCGTCGAAAACAAGCACGCTCCAACTTAACGCTAAATTCCACCAGGTGCGGTTCTGACGACGTCACAGTGTTTTACCTGTCAGACTTTAACCTGCTCAGGTTTGGTTATTGTTGCTTGGTTTAGAGGCTGCGTACTTAAATTGGTTCCGTTTGGTCCGTTTAGACTATCTGGACTCTGCATACACTGATCAGATTCTCTCTGTCGTTTCTGAGTCTGACTTCTGGTCGGCTCGATCTGCTCTGCAAGCAGCTTGAAATCACAATCGGTGTAACTCAGGGTCAGGTCACCTGACTTCCTGACTCTGACTGGCCTGAATGGAACAGATTCACCGGCCTCTGCCTTCAGATGTGATCGACCCGCTTTGCACAAACTATTTAGTTCAGAAAATCCTCCGGCCTTCGAGACGAGCGAGATGGAAGCGAAGAATGGAAGTAAAGTGGAGTAATAAGAGAGATCTGAAGTGGAATGACAGTAGAGGGAGGAGAGAGGAAGCTGGGAGCAGACAGGGAGGAGAGGAGGAGGAAGGACAGACAGAGAGGATAAGTGACAAAGACAGAGAAGACAGATGAAGAAGAGAAAACGAGGAAATGAGTTAGAGAGAAAGAAAAAGGGGGAGCGGGTGGAGAGGAGAGAAATAAAGTGCACGACTGTGGTCAGATCTATGTGTCAGTCCTATTTAAAGTAAAGACAGCTCTGCTCGGGGTCAGAGGTCATTCTGTATTTCCTGTCAGCTATGGAAATAGACCGACTGTCACCAGGTTACAGTCGACAAAAACACAATTCAACTTCCTCCCAGAAGGGAAAATTCAATCCCACAGTCTTAATCCAACACAGAGGCTGGAATGATCTCGTAGTTGTTGTCCTTGACTTCACTTTTGATGGTTTCCTTTCATGTTCTGCACTTCTGCTTTCCTGTTTTCAAGTGTTTCTGTCTTCAAACTGTTTGTTTGCTTCGTGGCTCCCAGAGAAAGAGCTTCACGTCGCGGGGAGAGGGCGTTTTTCTGCCGACTCATACAGCCGACAGTAAGCCTCGTCTCCGTTCCTGTCCCTCCGACGGGAAGTGAACGCAGAGCTACTTCTTGCAGAGACAGGAAACAGGAAGCAGTGGGGGTATGGAGGAGAGCCTGACATCCTGTGTCCACCCCACCACCACCACCAACCCCCCCGCATGACATCATCTGGTCCGAACACAGCCGAGTTCAGATGATATGTTGAGGAATGCGAGCACGTACACAAACAGGTCATAGATAGATCACCCGTAGTTACTGTTGCCATGGCTGCCGAGCTATCAGCTTTGACTCTAGACTGTCGCGTACTGGCACAGTTGCTATAGAGACGACCTTTCCTGTGTTTCATGGCCACGTGAAGGATGCCACCAAATCCAACACGCTGGACCTTTAAGTTACTAACACAAGCTCGAGTTGATGAGACCGTCGTATCATCCAGGAGCGGTCCAGCTTCCACACGGTCAGAACCTCTTCCAATTCTGAACTACCGTCTGTGGCTAGCACATCAAAACATTAGCGGCTTCGCTTCGACACACTTCTGAGGATGAATCATCATCTTCAGTTCTCGTGTATCTGTTGATTTTCCTTCATCAGCTTCATGTTGCAGAAGAAAAAAAACTAACGTACGATCCGTCCACGCCGGAGCCGCGGAGACACGGAGGCTGGAAAACTCCAGGCAGACGCACAAACCATGATCTTCATGATGAGGCTTCGTTAAAATACTTCTCACTAATCGCACTAATAAACAGGTCGGTCAGACGAACGCAGGAGAAACGTTCAAGAGACCGCCCAGTGTGAGAAGGTTAGCGGAGACTCACAGACATCTGAAGACAAAAGACAAGACTGTGAGTCTCGACTGTATCTGTCATCAATTCCTATTTAATATGCAACACACAAGGACACACACACACACACACACACACACACACACACACACACACACAACCATTATTTCATGTTCAGCGGTTAGAGTCACAGTGGAAATTCAAAAGCGCATGGACATAAAATAGAAAGTTTTGGTCACACACACACATTTATGGTATAATGGCACACACACACACACACACAGAGATACACATTCATGCACACACACACACACACACACACACACACACACAGATACACAACCATGCACACGCACACAGTAGATACACAACATATCAGTACTATACGCACAAATAAGCTACACAAACTCACAAACAAACACATTTACAGTGTAAACCAGCTGTCAGCTCGCATCAGAGTCTGGAATCACACACACATGGACGACCGCGGACGCACACACACACACACACACACACACACAGTTAGTGAGTCAGTGTGTAGTTGTGGTGACTGATCTGACATCCTAACCACATGTGGCCAATAAAACACCACAGAGACAGAAAGAGACGGGAAAATCCCTCACTCTCTCTCTCTCTCCGTCCCTGTAACTCTCCGGCATAGTCTCTCGCTCGTAATCAGCCTCTCTCTCTCTCTCAAACACATGGATGTACAAATTCCATTCTCTCTGCCTCTCCCTGTATTTTCTCTCTGGAGCTTTTTTGTTCCTCGGTGTCTATCTCCACATGCATCTTTAACGTCTGTCTCGAGGTCTCTGCGTGTCTCTCTCTCGCCGTGCATTCACACTGTGAGCGCAGTAATAGAAGTAGTCAGCGCCGTGCATTCAGTCTTAAAGGAGGTAAACAGACAAACATGGCCGTGCTAACGTCCTGCAGGAGGCCCCTAATGTGTGCAATGCTAACATGCGTCCTGGTCCCGCTTCATGTTGAACACGATGAACAAAATGCAACAAAGCTACAAACTAAACTGGGAAATGCTGCAAAGACTGGACGCCCGAGTCGTGAAAGATCAGGAGTGTTTCACTCTGGAACTATTTCCAGGTGAACTGAAGTGATGTTCCAAGAAAACCAGCTGAGACTTTCTTTTTTTTCCATGGTTACATTCTTCCCTCCTTACTTTCCTCCAGTGTCCTCTGCTTCATTTATTTATTTATTTCCAAGCTTCCATCGCTTTTTTACATAATCATTCTTGTTGCAGTTGAATCGCTGGATTGTTTTTTTAAAGCTCCGCCGTGTAGCTGTCTATCACAACAGAGTTTAAATCATGTTGACTTGGAATCAGGTGAATGGTGTCTCTGTCTGGGCTTTGTGCTTCAGCTGTGGTCTCGGCTGATTCTGGTAAAACTGGATCATATTTTATGGTTTTCCCTCCGATGTCCTCGGGGCTGCTCCGCCTCAACCGTCTGCGATTTACAGAGTTTCCTGACGGACAGTGAAGTAAACTGCCGCTAACCGTAGCTGCTGCTAGCTAACGTAACCTCAGTTTGTTAGCCTGACCGCGAGCTGCGGAGTGTGAGCTCAGAGGACAGAGGGAGTGTTAGTGTTCGTACCACAGGAGGAAGAAGGAGGAGGAGGCTTTCAGGCCCAGTGTTGAAGGGAAGCTGGGCCTGTGTCGTGCCAGAACAGGAGCTGGGCAAGCAGGCGATGTAACCAGGCTCATCAGCTTGTATGGAGAAAGAGGCCAAACAAGATGAGTAAATCTGACTTCTGTTGGACTGGTCAGTAACATCAGCTGGCTGCTGTGTCTTGTGTTGTTGACCTCGATGTTTGGCTGTTAGCAAAGTTGTCGATCGCTAAGTAATGTAATCGGCAGCAAAACCAGCTGAGACTGATTTTAAAGACTTTGTCTGTTTGCAAACAGAAACTAGGAATTATTTAAAGTTTCAAACACACCCTGGAAGCTCACGTGTGTTCGTTTCCAGCTGGGAGCAGGGGAATCCAGCATTGTGTTATCTTTTCCAGTCAGGGTAACTAGCAGCGGGGTGAGGTGTTCCCATAAAAATATACACCTCTTCCTCTCTCTCCCTGCACACACACACACACTCACACACATACAGAGGCACACACACCCTTTCCGAACATCCCAAACTTCCACAGGAGTTTCCTCCTCGCATTCCTGTCAGTTACCTCAGCAACACACACACACACACACACACACACACACACACACACACACACAGTTTAAAGACCCTTACACTAACACACTGTGCACAGTACATGACCCGGAGTAGGAAAAGACAAACACTCACACACACACTCACTCACACACACACTCACTCACACACACACAATCCCCAGCTTGGTTTTTACAGCCCAGTTAAGATCTGTAAAACCTTCTGTTCTCCAACCAGAAGATAATTGAATCTTATGGAAATTTTCATAAAAAAAAGTTGCCAGCCAGACAAAAAGAGGGAGAGGGGGGAGAGTGTGAGAGTGAGGAGGGGGAGACGGAGATGAAAAGGGGGCAAACGGGGTGAAACTGAGCAAAATGTGGCAAAAAAACTGAAGTTAGCAGGAAAGGCGGAGAAGAGAAGATGAAATGAAAGATGTGTAAGAAAAATCTGGATGAGGAGAAAAGATAAAAGGAGGAGGACCGCGTGAAAGAGACGAGGGCGAATTAGGAAAATGAAAGTAAAGCCGACGATGAAGAGGTGAGTGAAAGACGGCTGAGGGGACGAAGGTGTGACGACGAACGAGGAGAACGGACGAGAGGATTCGATGAAAGGAGGCGAGTGGTGAAAGATGGAGTGAAACCGGTTAGAGGAAAAGGCAGAGGAGGATGAACTGACAGAGACAGACAAAAGGAGGTCAAAAGGAAGAAAAGAGGGATGATTGAGGGGAGCGCGTGGAAGAGAAGGACGAAGGGAAGAAAAAGGAAGGAAGAGAAAAATGGAAGATTGTCGATGGTGGAAAATTGAACAAAATTGGGGGTGAAATAAAAACAAGATGGGACGGGAAAAGAAGTAAACGGATAAAAATGAAGGAGATGATTGGCGGAGGTGTAAATGAAGGGATGAGGGGAGAAGTGAGGACAAACAGAGAGGTGTCACAAAGAGATGGAGAGGATTGGAAAAAGTGGAACGAGAGGCAGGAGTCAAACTCGTGGGAAGGAGAAGAAAAAGAAAAGAAAATTAGAGTGACCGGGGGGCTGAGAGGGAATAAAACAAGAAGAAAACAGGCTGTCAGAGAGGAGTGAAGGAGAGAACAGTTTTTCCTTGTTCCAAATGTTTTCTTTTGAGTCCGTCAGTGGTTTGTTCGGGGGGAAACTGTCCCGCCGAGCCAAACTCGTTTAGTGTCGGATCTGAACCGGGAGAGGACAGAATCAGAGCAGATCACAGAGGATTACAGCATCGCACAAACACTGAGGTGATTGTCTCTCTGTCTGTTTTCTACTCGTCTTCTCCTCCATTTTCCCACCACTCCTTCTGAGACGCGAGCACGAGGTCCACAGCTTTCACAGCGGACGCTGCGAAGCACAACGCTGCAGTTACTGTGTTTGTTCTGGTTGTTGTTCTTCAGTCCATCTGCCTCTCAGACAGTTTGATCCCTGTCGGCACTTTGTAGTTAGGATTATGAACGGAGACGTCATACACACACCTAGCAGCAGAAACTGGAAAAATGCACGAGCGAGACGGACAAATCTGTCCAAATTATCGTAGCTGGCTTGAAACTTGAACGTGCTCTACAAATAAAGCTGCCTTGTCTTGAAAATACTGTTCCCGTGGTTGAGATTTGTAAGTTTGCATAACCGAATTACCACACGAGATTCACGGCGCGTATTCTTGCTCCCAATACGATTCTAATGACCTCCAGATCTTTTCTGTAGCAAGCTAATGGCCGGAGTTCTGTGGAATTTAACAGCCTGACTCAGCCGGATAACGCAACAGTCAGTCAGCTGCTGCCAAAAGACAAAATGACAGATCGACACAACAACAGGATACAACATGTTAATTAGAGGTGCTTATGCTAAGCTAGGCTACAAGAGTGGAAACTTATCTATAAAACCAAATAAACTGTCTTTTCTGGACATACAGTGCTTCTCGTGCACGTTCCCGTTCCCAGTGGTGACCTCCTGACCTTCTCTTGAGCACCACCGTTGAGTCAACTAAGCAGCTGAAGCGCTGTGAAATTTGCCGCGTTATCCTGCTGAGTCAGTCAGAGTTGTCAGTCAGCTGTGTTCTGGTGCCAAAGGACGAATTGTGAGCCAGATCTGGCCCGCGTACGGCTCCTTAGACTCAACACGGTTCTTATTTGTGCAGACCTGAGGCAGTCTGGGCTGAATAATCCACTCAGCAGCTCTCAGACCGGCTCCGGGCCACTGTCAGCACCACCAGCAGACATGGTAGGAGCATACTGAGTGACATTCTGTTCCTGTTGCTGTAGAATCACATGGAATGTAAATATTCTTGATTTATGCATCATATTGTGCATATGCTCAGCCTGGGTTGAAATTTTGGGAGCTCCACAGATTGTGAAATGAAGCTACAGCGAGTTTGCTCAGCTGCACAACGAGAATTATTGGAAGTGGAGCACCTTTAATGGGTGAAGGGTCACAGGAAGGAGCCACGGTTATAAACAGGAAGTTGTCTGACAGTTACGAGGTACAGGGGAAAGTAATCAGCCGTGTTCAGTTCTTCTGCAACTCATTAACCTGTTTCCAAAACACTGAATCTGTCCTACTGTCCAAACATCGGGTTTCTGTCGCGTTGGTCGATTCGGATCCAAAAACATAACAAGGAGATTTTTTTTTTTGAAGTGTTTATTTTGTAAAATTATTTTATAAAACAGAACAAATCCATTTACAGCCAAGCCACATTTTTCAAATATAAACACAAACAAAACCATTTACTATAGAAAATATAATAATGGTCCCTGTCAGACAGATTTAGAAGCATCACGGTGACACTTCTGGGAAAATGCTGGTTTTAATTTGTCGTTATATGACTGCTGAGAAAACGTCCTTTGTTTTAATTCCCAAAATCTTGGGTGTTTCATTTTTTTCTTTTTTTTTTTCCCCTTCAGATAATTATTACCAAAAGTCCCAGAGTTATTGCACGACTCAAGAAAAAACAAAAAAAACACGCCTGTCCCTCTGATGTTCTTTGTGTGTCACAGTAAATTAAAATGGAAACAAGACTCTGTTTGGTGTCAACAGAAAAGAATGTCAAATGCAGATGTAGAAGTATTTCTCTTTAATACTTTGCTTGAACTGCTGCTTCTCTGTGGCTCCGTCCTCTAGAGGAAATGTTCGGAAAAATCTACTGTTGCTCTGTTTTCAACCAATGGCAGCCACAAGGAACGGTGTGGTGAATATAACTGGTTTCACTGTACAAGATACTCGATTTTCTTCTACTGTTTCATGTACAAAAAAAGAGTATTGTCTGTAGGACTAATGCCGAACAGATGCAGGATAAATCCTTGAAGGGAGACTTCTGTTTTTTTGCTCCCGCTGTATACAAAAATATTACAGGATAAATGCTACATAAACACACACACAGACGTCTACAGTGGCTGCAACTGTTGATTTTTCATTTTCTCAGCACAAACAAGTTCTCATTTCGATTTCCAGTCATTTAGGTGCAAACATTGATGTGGGAGGGAAAGTGTAACATGTAACCTAATAAAGACCCACAGAGATCTTTTAGAATTACAGATTTCCTTTTGAAGACAAGTTTATAATACACAACATTTAGGAGAAACTGAGAAAGATGCTGCAACGCTTTTATATTCAAATCGTCTTTAAAGGAATAGTTCAACAGGAGTTCACTTTCCTGCTCAGAGTGAGGTGAGAATATCATCATCACTGTCACGTCTGCGGGTGTAGTAAGAGCCAGGAGGTGATTAGCCTAGCTTAGCATAAAAGGAAACAGGATCAGTCTTTCCAGTCTTTATGCTAAGCTAGGCTAATCGCCTCCCGGCTCCAGCGTAACGCACAGACACGAGAGCGGCGTCAATCTTCTCAAACCGAGTCTGAGCAAGAAAACACAAATAATAATTTCCTAAAATGTCAAACTTATCTATGAAATGAAATAAACAGTCTTTTCTGTACAAAACATATTTTAAAATTCTGGACATTTAACTCTTCATAAGCAGTGTTCCTTCTATACAGCTAAGACATTAAACCCAGTGCAAAGAGAACATTTCATAGTCTCAATTTCTCCTTCACATCCTGCCAAGAGGCAAAACATCTATATATACAGTAAATGGCTACATAACCCATACTGACCCAGCACATGAACCATTATCCTTCAATTCCCTCAATAATTTTATGAAATGAAGAATGGAACAGTTTGTTATTGGAGCGGTCAAACTGCTTACCAATATCTGGAAGTATAACGTTGCTTCATAAATCTACAAATCTGCAGACCTTGGACACGATGAAGTTTAAAACAAAGCTGTTTCCACGCGAGGTTCCTTCCAATGGCACTTAATTTTGGAGAACCCAATCTTCTGTTATTTGTAGAACTAAATTACACTTCTTAACTTTGAAAAAAAGAACATCTTGTTTAAACAAGTGATATGCATGAGAGGCTTACTGGTTAAAGAGAACGATCTTTGAATCATCAACATATCTGCGTTTGCCAAGAGGCGAAGCAACTTCAAACATGCAGATTTTGGCATGCAGTTTGACATGAGGCCCTGTCATGGACTGAGACTGAGAGAGGGAACGGCATGTATCACGGTCAGAAAGAACCCAACCCGGCTTGTAAAACATCCTGATAGTTTGTGGGAGACATCAGTGGTCTGCACTGGGTCCGTGGCCAAGGCTTTCCCGACATCACTGCCGAGAGATATGTGGAGGCTGGATCAAGTCTCTCCCATCGAGTCCTTTTCTCTCTGTCCACCTCCCGACTCTGTCCTTCACCGTCCTTCATGTTCCCATTTAACGAACGAGATGAATAAATCTAAACTTCACGCAGTTCGTTGAGATGAATGTTTGTCTGGTCCTGAGATGAAACGTCAAAAATGATGAGATGATCTTGAAATTCGGATTTGTCATGGTCGTTGTGGATTTTCTTTTTGGACAGTACACACAGTGCAATTAAAAAAAAAAGAATTTGCTTGCATAGTTTGTCAGCAGAGGGTTAGAGCGCAGAGAAACAAACCCTGTGGACCAGTTAGGGGGTCAGTGCCTTGCTCAAAGGCAACTTAAACTATGAACAAACACTCCCCACATCCCTGAATCCTTCAGACTGTGCAGTCATCACAACAATTCCTGTCCAGCTGTTGATGACAGAGACGTAGCACCCTTGATAAGCAAATTGAGAACTTTTGAACTATTAATCGGTTTATTTCATTTGACATGACTACCCTCTTTTCTTCAGGTTAGGACATTGTTTTAGAAACGAGTTTTTGGCTTCGCCCAGCTCTGGCTCCAGTCAGCATCTTTCTTTCTAGCATTTATGGAAACGTTTTGAATCGAGAATTATAAGAGACAAAATATGAGCCAAAACTAATCTTTCCGATCTACTTCCTCCGTCTCCCGTAACGACGGTTCAAATGAACCAAACCAAACTGTGCAGTATGCAAGGAGGTACGCGTGACGGACGAGATCACGGAGCGTTTATCCAGTGATACAGGCGCTGTAATAGACAGCACTGCTAGCATCGGACAGAGCAGATATAAGAGGGCTGCTCCCCTCGTCGCACGCACTAGCACCGTTTAAAATGCTACCGACGTCCCTGTTAATAAGACTGCTAACATTGCTATTCATGCTGCTGCCACTGCGCCCGCTCAGGACTTTCAACCCACCCCCGCAGCTCCCACCACGTCCGTAGGCCTCCTCCCGGTTCCTCCCGACATTTACATACTGGTCAAATTCATGCCTGTCCACCTCGGACCAAAACTCAGCAGAGGAAGACCCCAGATGGCTGGAGGAGTCTGGACTTGAATGATCTAAGTGCAAAGTGGGGGTGAAGGTTGACTGGACGATGGAGGAGGATGAGCAGGAAGAAGGAGAAGTTTCAGGTGGAGGTGAAAGCTGGCCCAGGTGAGAGGGCATGTAATACGCAGCATTCGGGGCGCTGCTCCCGTACATTTGGCCGAAGTAGCCAACAGGAGCAGCGGCTTGATGTGATGGTTGGTGGGATTTTAGCGACTCGGGCAGGCTGATGGAGGGCTGGGTGTAGGAAACAGAGGAGGTGGAGTCAGACAGAGGTGGTGGGCACTTTGCCGGACTCCTCAAAGCGATGTGGTGAGCAGAGGCGTGAGATGGATTTAATCTGGAGTTGACTGAAGTGACAGAGCTCATGCTTGAGGTCATATTTGACTCACAAGAACTCATTCTTGAACTTCTACTAGGACTCAAACTGGAATTCATACTAGTGCTTACACTCATACCTGAACTCTGACTGTATGGTGTGGCACCATGTATGGAGTTGTGGTGACTATGGTTGTAATTATGGCTGTAATGTTGGTTATGATGGTGAAGGTGGTGGTGGTAGCCGCTCCAACCTCCCATCCCTGCCTCCTCTTGCATATGTTGGGGGAAGAACACGGGTTCTCCACCTCCATCTTCTAGAATATCCAGAGGGGACATCTCTGGAGTTGGCAGGCCATAGCTCTCCAGCTCTGGGTGTCCCGGGGCCTGGAGGTCCCTGAAGTGCCCAAGAGATGGCAGCAAGTGGTGAGAGTGATGGTGATGGGCACCTGGATGTCCATAAGCAGAACCTCCAGAAATACCTTCTGCACCTAAGGGGCTGACACCGGGTCCTAATCCAAGGCCTGATGCCCCACCTTGGGCTAAGCTGTGAAGCAGAAGCCCCGGTTCAACCCTCTTGAGTTTCTTGGTGGTCTTTTTGCGGCGAGGCCTGTACTTGTAGTTTGGGTGATCCTGGAGGTGCTGGACACGCAGACGTTCTGCCTCCTCCACAAACGGACGCTTGTCTACAGCACTCAAGGCCTTCCATGACTGACCTGAAAGACACGGAAAAGTCCAAGTTACAAAAAATAAACCTTATTTTCATCATAAAATAGTGACATATTCAAACTGTTTGTCACGTCCAACAAACTGTCCAAAGGTTACTGCCAGAGAAGACAAGAAGAAATCATATTTAAGGAGCCATGATTGGTGAAATTCAAACATCTTCTCTTAGAAATATGAATTAATGGACTAAATCAATCGTCAGCAGCATTTACACTGAAGGCACTGAGCTCTCACCATCAACCTGCAAAATGCTAACATGCTAATGCTAGGTCCTGTTTTTATGGAAACATGTCTCTGCATGTCTGCGCTGTGTTCAAAGCACTGTTCATAACTCGGCCTATAAAACGTTCCCTTCATTTCGTGGAGGTTATTAATATCATCTGGTCTAAAAGCTGCTGAGACACATTAATTACAGGAAGTGCTCAACATTCCCAGTTTGTCTTATGATTACAGACACCAGCACGTCTAGATCTGAGAAGCGTGTTTCCGTTCAGGAACTTTGTGGTCTGAACATCTCAGATGAGCTCAGCAGACTCAAATTCATATTCACACTCAGCTTCTTGGTACAGTCGGAGCAATAAAAAGAGCATGTTGCTCAGAAACTGAAAAACAAGCCAGTAAAAAGCTGCTGCACGCACTACGTCATCTGTGTTATGCTTCTCTAACATCAGCGGGAGGAATTTTAATATTATGGCACAAACGTCTCACTTCAAGTTATTCAAATCTGAATCAATCGACGCATCAGCAGCAGTCTTGAATTTAACCAACCCAGTGAACAGTCTGTGACACTCGATATTTAGTCAAATAAATCATCATAATAAGTAAATGTTTGACTTTTGACTGGCTACCAGTTCTACAAAATTATGGGCAGAATAACAGCAGATGCCAGCTGGTTTCCTCTTAAACTGCAGCTCAATGAAATCCTGTTTAAATAAAAAATAAATATATAAATAAAAAAATAAGTTTCCCATCAAATCGCCCCCCCCTGCACAGTTAAAAGGTCGTCATAAAAAGTCTGTAGTTTCCTCACAGTGGTTGTGGTCACTCTGGATTCACGCTGTGGATTCCATATTTTGACAAGACGACAGTTTGGAACGTAACGAGCGCATGACGGACGGCGAGAAGCGAGTTTGGGCCGTTTGAGAAGTTTCTATGGATCTATGAGACCTACAAGTGTGTGTGTGTGTGTGTGTGTGTGTGATGAGGGTCAAAGCACGAAACATGAATTCATCTGACTGCAATGTTAGCAGCTAAAACATAAGTATATACTGCACATATAAAACTTGAAGTCACATTTAAAGGATGGATGATTTCTGACACTTGTAATATGCAGACGGTGCGTGCACATTTACACGTGTATCATAGATCTGACAGCATCTTCCTGGTTTCTGTCAGTGATATTAGCACTACTGGGATGCCAACGACTCAGACGGGTGTGGTTTGACAAACTGCTCAAACACGCTCTAACAAACCTGGAAGTCACTTTCTAACACTGGGTTCTGTTTCCCCAAAGCTTCTTCAGACCTCAGAGTGAGAATGAAAGGTCGTCTTAGCCTGAAGATGCGTTTGGGGAAACCGGGTCCTGATGTGGGAGACGCTTCACACTTCAACCAAGCTGAAGAACCTCGGCCTGGTGAATTTCAGAGTTTTCTCCGCTGATAAACTTCTTAAAAAGCTGTCAAGCTGGCTGTAATTTTTGGTCTCATACCATGCATACAGTTTTTCTGCTCCGTGTCTTACCGAGCATCTTGCTGAGCACAGCGTTGTGCAGGTCGGGGTTCTGCAGGGCCAGTCGCTTCCTCTCATCTTTAGCCCAGACCATGAAGGCGTTCATGGGCCGGCGGATCCTCTGCTCGCCGCTCACTGCCTTCCCGTCGACCGTGCCTGCCGACACACCTCCTCCTCCCTGGGTCAGGTCCGGACTCTGTCCTCCTGAACTGGGTGTGAGAGAAATCCTCGGTTCTGTTCTCCTCATGCTCCCGGTTCCGAGGCCATCGGGAGAACTGCAATCCCCGGAGAGGTTCTGATCAAAAGCTATCTCAGAATCAGAAGCAGGACTCGGGGTCCTGGAAGCCCAGGGGCCCCCGAGAGACACCCGTCCGGCGGCATGCAGGAGAGTCTCTCTGGACAAGCTGGACTCGGTTAAATTCATTCCAGAACCGGACTTGGATTCAACTCTTTTTTCTTTTTTTCCCTTTTTTTTTTTTTTTTAGTCCTGCAAGTGAAATCCTGCAAACGTCTGTCTCAGTTTGTTGGGTTGCAAAGTTCTGGAAAAGATTTGTAACTCGAAATGTTTCAGATGACAAAGAGAGAGATCAAGAGAGGAATCTGATGGATTTGGAGCACAAATCCCAAAGCAAAGCATCGAGATGTGAGAGGAGGGGGAGACGAGGAAGAAGAGAAAACAAACACGTTGTGGTGCAGGATATTCCCCCTGAACACGATCCACAATGACTCTGCCTCTTTCTTTTCTTCACTCCTTTTCTTTTTTCTCAAAGGACAACAGTTCTTGTTTGGAGTGTGTGGTGCGGCGGTTTGTCCAACGCTCGGTTCCCCTCCGTCACTCAAGCCGTCCGACTCGCTGTCTCTCTGTCTGCCTGCGCTGTTTGAAAGTTTTGAAACTTGTGGCCAGATTTAACCGACCCACGCTGAGTATATATACCCCGCCCTGACCAATCACATAAATATATAGCTGGGGATTTAACCAATGAGACGCCAGGCGGGCGCGGAAGGGACGAGTGTGTGTGTGTGTGTGTGGGAGACAGAGCAAAGAAGGAGGGAGGAAGGGGAGGAGGGGGGGAGCAGGTCCAAGCGTTGCCTCCCCCTCTTTCCTCCTCTGCGACCGCCACCCTTTTCCTCCCCCCTGAAGCTTCACACACACACACACACACACACACACCCTGTCCGCCTGTACAGGGAGATGTAATCAGAGAGGTTCCATTGTTTCTGCCCAACTGAGAATGGAGCTTCACACACACGAATACACACATTCAAGACACACACGCATGCAAACTTTAGCACACACACACACACACACACAGGCCTCACTCTTGACATATACATGAAATGAGCACATACATTAAAATGAGAGGCCGAGCCGACACGTGTAATTAAGTTTGCACACAAATGAGAGACGAAACATGAATCTGCACACATATAGCATGTGTTTCTATCTGTGTGTGTGTGTGTGTGTGTGTGTGTGTGTGTGTGTGCATCTGAGGGCAGGACAGCGGTAACACAGTCGACCACAGTCCCAACCAAAGCGATTAGTGGCTGAGCTTAACAACAACTCACTGAGCGAGAGAGAGACGGGAAGAGGGAGACGAGAGAGAGAGAGAGAGAGAGAGAGAGAGAGACAGAGAGAGAGAGGGGCTTGATGGGAGGTGGGTGGGTGGAGGTTCTGTCAGCCTCTCTGCACCCGACATTAAAGTTCCAGGTCTGGGTGATGGAGCCAGTTGCTCATCTTGAGATACCGAGCTGAACCTAAAATGCACGGGACTTAAAAATCCGAGCAGCAGTTGCACGTTGTGATTAAATAATCAGCTGGTTCATATTTTTATACAGCAAAAGTTAAAAACAAACAAACTTCATTGAGCTAAAATGCTGCAAACTGTGTGTGTGTTCCTTTTTTAAGCCGGACACAGTGAAGCGTTCCAGGACCAAGGTGCGACGACGCTGCGAGTTCCCAACCGCACCAAACGTTCCACGCTCGCAGATATTTCAAGATTTATTGGAATAATTAAGATCTTTGAACTGGACAAACAGTTCGCACATTATCACATGCTGAGGACGTCTCCTGTCAGTTACCTTTACAGCGTGCAGCAGGAACACACAGAGCCGCGCTGCGTTCAGGAGCTACTTTCAGACGTCGGGAAATGACTCCCGGAAGATGCACTCTAAATAAAAATGGACGTTGATGAGCTTCTGACAGATCAGCGGATGACATGTTGCTGTACGACTTTATTATTATATTTTATATCTGAAATAATCCAAACGCTGAGTCTTCAATGCAGCTTCTGTCGACTGAAGCAACAATTTTTCCTTCAGATTCACTGAAAGTCAAATATTATTTTCAATCTCATCGCTCAACTAAACGACCTCTTAAGGATAAATATTGTATGTGGTGCGTTTGTCTGTCTGCCAAGGACATGCCCCCCCCCCCCTACCCCCTCCCTCCACCACAATATAATGACCCCCTGTGCGCGCGCACACACACACACACACACACACACACACACACACACTCACTTTCCTCCCCACGCCCAGCTCCAGGGGAGACTGCTGCGGCGTCTCAGAGCCTCCTGCTAGACCAACCAGGAACTACTCCCACTTAAAACTGCTGCCCTGGGCTCCCTGTGTGTGTGTGTGTGTGTGTGTCGGCTGCATCTTTATGTCTTGATTGTGTGTGTGTGTGTGTGTGTGTGAGTATAGTTAGTGCATTAAGGTGTGTGTATTTGTACATTTCAGCTCTGACCTTTAGCTCCTTCCTGGGCTGACGTGACTCTCTGTGCCTCATCAAGCATCACATGACTTGATGGTATAGAAAGCTCTGACACTAGTGTTGCTGCTGCTGCAGAGTTGTGCATATGAAAATATGATATAGGGCTCTTAATTATCTTCTAAGCTTGAGCTTGAACTCATGACTCGCATGGTTGAATTCTTTGATTCATTAAAGATTTATCCGTCCAGGCTGGTCTGCAGACTGTTCTCCTCCTTTGCTCCTGTTGGTAAGCGTTAACGTTAAACAAAGCATCAAATCTGAATCTGTTGTTTGCAGGTACAGGTGTGTTAACGTGGACTTTTAAAGGAACACGTCAACATTTTGGTAAATATGCTTATTTATGGTTTTTCGCATAGTGGAACTATAATTTTCCCCTGTGCTCCTCAGCCGACCTGTAACTGTAACCCTCCCCAACTGAAGCCAAGGAAGAGTTAAGCTTTGGCAGACCGAAGACGCTGAGCGCCGGTGCTGAATGAAGGCCGACTGCTCGAATAAGCCACGTGTGAAGGCAAACACACGCTCTGAAACCTGCATAACTTTAAGTCTTCATATAATTTGAACAGGTGATCAGTTGTGCTGAGCCGAGTTCTGGAACCAGCCCCAAGTGGCTGTTTCAGGAACTGCAGTCACTGAGGTCGCAGCTGGATACTAAAAATTCACAAACATTTAGCAGAAGCAAACAAAGTCACGGATTATTAGAGCCCAAGTGGAAAATGAAAACGTCCTGACATAAAGTTTCCCTTCAAATACCAACAAACAAACTAAAGTTTAGTCCTCCCGCCTTTAATCAGTCCATTCATTTTGGATTTCTCGCAGTATGATCATGTAATCAGAGGAAATCATGGACTCCACAGAGGAAACGCCGCATCGCCTGGCATCCAACACTCTGCACCTTCACCTCGTCTGTTATGCCCTCATATCAGGACGCCGCGGATTTCATTATCACTTCATGTCCCGTCCGCTGTGTGGATGTTTCTAGAACTAAACAAGCAGGGATTTATGTGTGTGTGTGTGTGTGTAAGAGGAGAGACAGTGTCGTGGCACCACACCTTTGCCACAAAGGAAATTTGGCAGGGAGTCCAGACTTTGTGGCGAGAAAGAAAAGAGAGACAGAGAGAGAAAGAAGGAGGGAGGACACGGCGAGGGGGACGTTTTTCCTCGCAACTCCTGATAACACACACACACACACACACACTGACACACACACGCGGTCGCACGATCACACACGAGCGCAAACAAACACGCACCCACATTCTGGACAAGAAACCAAGACACAATGGCATCGTAATGGGTGTGTTTACTGGTGTGTGCATGCGTGTGTGTGTCTGTGTGTGTTTATGTGTGGGAGAGGTCATGTTCACACACCGGTCTATTTTCGAATGCGCTGAAGGAGGGAAGTGTGTGTGATGATGGATGGGAGACACACACACACACACACACACACACACACACACACACACACCGTTAACACGGGTCGTTGCGGGAATCCCCCACCTCTATCACACACACACACACACACACACACACACACACACACACACACACACACACACGCACGCACACACAAAACAACAGACACATGCGAAGACACACAACACACACAACATGCATCATTCCTCTGACCTTTGACCTTTAAAATGGGACACGAAGCCTTCATGTGCTCATCGAGCTGATTCAGACAACAAGTATCGGAGTTTGTGCCCGTCTGAATTTAAGACTGGAAATTCTCAGTTTTAATAATCGATGCTTTGAGTTGGAGCGACCGATAAAAAACAGATTAATGTCTGTTTACAAGCTCAAAAGATGTTTACATGCAAATTCAAATTAATATTCTACAAATATAGCCGTGCCAACAACCCGTTTATATCAAAGTCTTTGTTATAGTTTGAACTATGTGCTTTTCCTCTCGTGCATGCGTCTCTGCCCGAGCCTTGAAAAACTGCACAGAGGAAACTGTAAATGAGCGACAGCTGAACTGAGATGCATATTAACAATTTCAAAAAAATGAACCACGCATCAACAGAACGAGATGAGTCACTGTGACGTCTAATCTGGCCTCAGTCCAACGTGAGGACAGAGACGGACAGCCGTGTGGAGGAGAAGGAAGGACCTGCTGCTTCATAGCACAGGTAAAGTTGTTGCTGGCTGCCTGTTGTCTTACATTGTGTGCATACCTCTGTAATTAGTGTGTCCAGCGGTTGACTAATGACTACACGTCTCTAATTGCAGCATGGATGAGATGAAGTGCTGCTACCTGTGTGTTTTAGAGCATGTGTGCAGATGTTACATAGAATAAAGCTCTAATCAGGAATACTATCACAACAAAAGCATCCTGAGTTGCAGCCAGCAAAGTTGTGACAGCGGAGGACCTACATGAAGCTACATAAAGTTTATTTTTATCCAGTGTTTAATGTTTCACCCTGCTGACGCTGCATGAGTATATTCTCTTTTGGTAATTATACTCAAGTCTTTGGTCTTTGGCAAGCTCAGTCGGCTCCAAGAGGAGTTTTCACGACCCCATGAAACTCGCTGAGAACCCACCGTCCAATTCAAAAGATGCCTGCTCAACGAGAAAATAATTCTGTTGTTGTGCTTTGTGCCTGCGTTAGCCGTCTGCGTGCTCATTTATGTGTTTGTGTGTGATGTTTTATGATCCAAAAATACAGCACGGGGTGTGATTCAGAAGAGCCCGGAGCCGGTTTCAGGGTCCGGGAGTGCATGGAAGTCACTCCAAAAGTCTGATTGAATAATTTCAGAAATATGAGCAAAATGTGTCAAAATGAGGCTGTTTTTCTTTTTCCCCCCCAAAACTGCTGACGAGGCGGATAAACAACTTAATTCATTTTTCCACTTTTGGAGACGGGAAGACTTCACAGCTTCTCAGACGCTCCGAGGCTGAGACTGGGGGAAAGGCTGTCATGTAAAATTAAAAGTATTTTATCAGCCATGTAAAAGCAGCATCTTAAACTGATCTCTTGAACTTTTCGATGCCTTCAAAACTGTACAACTGTGTACCGCTCACAAAACTTAGTTTATTCTCCTTCATTCGAGACCTGGCAGTTGTTTGCGTAGCGGCCGTGTTCTGGGAAATCACCGTAGATCGGTGACCCAACAGTCATCAGTGATGAGTGTTTGTCGGGTTGAGCTGTCCTTGGCAGGAAACTCTCTGTACCTGCTCACCAGCTCGCTCTCCAACTCCGTCTTGCACTGAGTAACCCAGAGACAGTCAGCATCCGGTTGCGCTGTCAGCTATCTGTCTGTCTCTCTGCCCGTCTATTCATAGCCCCCGCAGCAGAGCTTATCATTTCTTATCCTGTAATTAATGCACTGCAGCACCGCAGGACAATATACGACCTTTCCCAGTGAACACAACGCCTCTGTTCTCCAGTCAAACACTTGTTTTTGTCTCTCATCTCTTGTGTCTTCTCGCTTTCTCTTCTGGCCTCTGTCATTTTCCGTCTTTCTTTAACCGACTCTCACGCTAGCGTTCTCACAACACTGCCTCCTTCGTACGCGTTCAAATCTTCATCTCTTTTGTTTTTTAAATCGTATTCACACCTCGCCCCTCTCCACTCGTCTGCTCTCATCTCTCACGCTTTCATTTTACTTCGCGTTCGAGTCTCAGGAAATCTGGAAACCCCCGGGTGTGTTTTTCTTCTCAGCATCCAACCTGCTCACACTGATAGACGGGAAGATGACGGCAAGGGTCGGGAGATAAAGACGAGATGCATTATGAGAAAGTGACCCGCGGTCCATGTGATTTCATGATCAGGATTACATGAGTCACCTTTTATGACGGGTAGATCAGTGACTCCATGATTAGTGTTGTGACCTTCCAGATAGAAGATCCTGGTTCAAATTTTTAGCCCCGGCCTTTTGGACTCACATCATTTAGAAATGTTGTAATTTTTGGCATGAAAGGAGAAGAAGCTGTTTAAATTGATATATAATTTGTTAAAAGTTTAAACTGCTCTTTGTACCAAAAAAATCAGATCAAAACACACAAATAAAACAGCAAGATTTACAATTTTTCATCAGTATTGAAAGTAAATCAGTGACTGAGACAAACTGCTCGTTACTATTAGTTAAATATTGAGTTTATCGTTGGGAATACCGGCCACTATGGACACACACCTCTCAGTAAATAACCGAGCATTCGCCCAAGCCGCAGTATAAATAGTATTTTATATTTGGAAGTGTATAAAAGGAGATCTGGGGGAAGTTAAGTGACTGTAAATATACTTTTGGATGAACTAAATTTGTAATCTGAGTCCTACATCATTAGTCACTGTTCATAACACACAGGGCGTTCATCCAGTGCTGGACTGGCCACTTATTAAAAATTATTTAGGGCATAAATTAGGAGTGTGTCCACGTCTCCAGGCACCAGTGCACCGCTGGCTGCAAGCCTGTAAAAGAGGAGAATGAACCCAGACAAAAAGTGTCTATAGTTTTTAAAAGGTCCAACTAATAAAGTTAAAGGGAGGCGCCCTTTGGAGAGTTTGAATAAAGTTTCCAGCTTCATGTATGACAAATTTAAAAAGCACTTCAACATGAAGTGTGTATTTCAGCTTCACCCCTTTCCCATTACCCTTTACGGGGAGAAAAACTCAAAGCATTTTCATGTATCTTACTGCCAAAAGCCGAAGCATGCCATTCCTCCTGATTACAAGTGTGCGTGGCGCCAAAAATGTGGTGGCAACAGGAAAAAAATAAATCAGTCATATTGTGGGGTTATATATAGTACACGCTGCTGGCATTCTTCAGCACAGAGCGGAACGGTTGGGAAATAAAATGAAACATTATAGATTAACATAGTTTAGTGTCTGTCATGGTGACATACATATGATTAGGAGTTTGGAGATGTACAGACAGGAAGTGTCGGGTCACCAACAGCTTTAAATTACAAGCCTCTGCTGAGCTGTTTGGTTATACATTAGAACGTCGTTTAAAGTGCTTCGTCTTACTTCAGCGACCGCGTCAGCCACAGGAGCTTAAGCTTCGTCGACTGCTGTGTCACTCTGTCTAATAACAGGTTAAAGGTTAAAGATTCAGATCGCTGCGCCGTCTGGGAAAATCTGACTGCGTGAAGAAATAATTAACACTCTTCTCTCCTTAATAACCACCGAAGAGGTCGGAGTTATCGCAGGGAAACGTTCCAGTGGTTTTCCTGCGGTCAGACTGGCAAACCATCGAATGAAGATGTAGATGTAGGTCATTCACACTTCAGGGCAATTTCTTCTATTGTTTTCAGTGAAGTACAACGTCCTGCCATGTCTTTCCCCCAAAAAGTTAACGAGGTAGTTGTGTAAAGAGTGCTAATCTGATGAATCGCGTCCTTTGTCATTCCCATTCGGCTCTATGTCCACCTGTTTGAAACTTTGTGCTCTGAGTACGATCACCTGGCATCCCACAGCACCAACTATTTCACTGATTCTGGTCAAACTGGATCATATTTTATGGAGAATATGTTTTCTGGTTTCTCCACTCTCTGTGACTTACAGAGTTTCCTGATGGACAGTGAAGTAAACTGCTGTAGCTGCTGTTAGCTCAGTTTGTTAGCTGGACTGTCTGTGAGCTCAGAGCTCCAGGTGAGTGATTATGTTGTGCCACAGATATCTTGGAAGTTTTCAGGCCCGGGGTGCCAGGACTGGAGCGCTGAAGGAGGAAGCTAAGAAGACCAAAGAGGCAGTGACCAATCAAGAAGCTGCCGGACTTTACTTTCGCTTTACTTTCAGAACAACGGCAAGCTGGACCTCTTGCTTTTGGACACGGGTCTGTCCTATGATCCGAGAGTCTCTTTGGTCGATGCATGCTTGACACTTTTAGAATGGAGCCAGACTTTAAAAAGATTTAACACCAAATATTTACAGATTACAGTAGTCTCCGTCTGACTTGTAGTAAATGTTTAAAATTACAAATCACGTGCGGTCTCTTTAATGTCGTCTCTCGAGGCGGGTAGTGACAAACTCGGGGCTCCTCTGGGATTTGGTCTCAGGATTGTGTGGGGAGGAGTCTCTGGGTTGAAATCATCTTGTCACAAACCAGGCTCTTCAGTGCTGACAAGTGGCAACCACATATGACCACATCTGGTTCAAAGTATTTGAACCAATTCTTTATTTTTAACAGAGGCACAATATGCGTCTGTAAGTCAGTGGTGACTTAGAAAGAAACCACAAAATCTGAGCAATCTTAATATTACAGACCATTCACCAGATCACCAGCTTGGTTAGTGGCTCTAGTGTCATTTCTGGATGCACCTGTGTGATATATGAAATATCATACAGTGTGTTTGCATCTAGTTTCACTTTTAACCAACCCTACATGTCAGTGCATTAGGTCAGCTTGCTTAATCTAATCTCAAACTTTAATTAGATTTAAAACAGGAAAGATTAACAAGCTACCCTGCCTCTACTTCGACATACAGCAGGCACGGAGCAACATTTACATCCTTGTCTGAGCTTGTTTTTCTTGGAATCAGCTGATTATGGTCCCTGAACTATACAACTTATGTCCAGTTTAGGGACCAAAACATATTTAACAGCTGAAAACTGCACGTAGCTGCAGAGCCGGTGATTCTCAGTGGGGTCCAGCAGCTATAAGATGCACTCTTAATTGAATAAATTTGTGGTGAAACGTGAACGCACTGACTGGTTTGATAAGTATAAAAATGTTGTGTATCACACGCTTTGACCTTCGCAGTCACCACATCTCAACCCCAGTTGAACAACTGTGGGAGAATTTTGGACCCAAGTGTTTGGCACCATCATCAAAACACCAAATGAGGGAATCTCGTTCAGAAGAATGGAGTTCATCCCACCGCTGGAGTTCACAGACTTGTAGAATCGATGCTGAGGCGCAGTGAAGCTGTTCGTGTGGCTCGTGGTGGCTCAACGCTGAACTAAGATGACTTTATTTGGCTTTTTCCTGTAATTTGTTCTGTCTGCACCGTGATAAGACATGACAGACAACAGGTGACCTAAACTGAGAAATGAAGAAAGTGTTGCAGGAAAAATGTGCATGTGCATGTTTACGTTTTCTTCATCTTCACAAAAACTTGGAAAAAAAGGGAATTTTCTCAGCACAAAAACAACAAAAATCACCCAAAGTGACGGAGATGGCTCCATGCGGCTTGTGGTGTTAAATGGCTCTAAGTTATCTAAATACCTACATCCAATGATGTCAATTACAGGCTGCGTTTACACGACCGTCTACTCTTTAATTACTCATTTATGCCAAAACGGGTTAACTTCAAAATGGTAACTGATGATTGCTGTCAAAGCCGCTATAAAAGCATCAACACCTTTAGAGAAGATGGAAGTCATATTTCACAGTGGGCTCAGTCTGCACACCCAGCATGTCTGAACTATTTTCACACACACTCTTTAAAATTACGACTCCGAGATGCTTGCAGTGGAATTCTTTGAAACCCCACTCTGCATTGTTGAGAGCCACATGTTCTTGGCTTCCTTCACTTACATTCCTTCAGACTGGTACATGCCACTGGCCTACAAGCAGAGCCCTTTTTTTCCCTTCTAATTTTCAAGACTAGATATTCACATTTGGATTCTTTTAGAATAAAGACTCTAAAGACTTTAAATATGCACATTCTCCATCCTGACTGAATCTGATGGGTCCGTGCAGCCATTTTATTCTTTAAAGTAACAGCAGTGTTTTCCTGTCATCCTTTGTTCTTCCTCTTAGAGGATACTTTCAAGAATTGTTTGTTTGCTAGTTAAAGGACAATGGCAAATAAAGTCATTGGCTAGTGGCAATTCACAATGAGGTGACAACAGATCCAAGTGATGTACGACAGCTCAATTCTGTTTGACTCTCCTGCATTTCTTTAACTTGTCTAAACACTCATTGGGAGCAGTTCCAAATATCTGTATATATATTTCGACATGTTAGCAGGAGAGCCAGCTTTACAGTTGAGGCCTGATCTGCTCTGCCTCCCAACAAACTTCACATGCAACCCACGATTCCTAAAGAGTCGGGATCTTTTGGAAAATGTGGATTGATGTTTATGAGTTCCAAAAACAATGTGACACGTGGACTCCTCACACTTCATGACTTTGCGTCAGTCCATCTCAGATGAGTTCGGGTCCAGAGACGTCGGCAGTGTTTGTGGATATTGCTGATATCCTTCTTCCTCTTGGAGGTCGAGGTGCATCGTCGAATCTGACCTAGTATTTGTAGATGCAGCAATGATCCACTGACAACCAGTAATATATTATACAATCATGCTAGTTTTTAATGCTGCCTGAGGGGTCGAAGGTCCTGGACGCTCATGGTTGGTTTTGGGCCTTAGTCCTTACCTGCAGAGATTTCTCTGAATCTTTGAATGGTGTTATAGATTGTAGATGGTGAAACTTTCCTCACCACGTCTTTGCGTGTGAATAACTGAACCTTTCGAGGCACCTGATCATGATACATGAACCTGCTGCCAATTACTGAATTTACACTAACTAGCTAAAATATCAGTGAGTGTTGACACAAATCAAGCGTCTGTTGCTGGTGAATGAGGCCGCTGATGTGAACTGAGAATTACAGTTAGGATATAGACTTTTGTTTATTGTCGGCCATGAGAATTGTAACGTTATCTCATAAACATTTCCCATGTAGAGACTCGTGATGAACTCAACGTTCAGCCCTGCAACTCCACGACCAAGAACAAGCCCTGTCATCACCACTACAGCGCCATTCATCATCAGGAGTTTGGTTTATAGTCTTATTTACACAAGAACATTAGCAAGTTCCAGCAACACATTGATTCACACAAAGTACAATGCTACACATTCACACTGGGAGCTCACCAGTCTGCCCATAATCACATCAACCCATGCACATGTTTGCTCAAGACTTTGCTTTTCGTTGTTCTGACTTTTAGTTTCTTTGTTGATTCATAGTTCCTGTTGCTGAAACACTATTTATCATGTATTTATTTTGTTGTTATGTTTTCCACTTTGTACGCACCCCCGGGATTCAGACTGTCAACTTTCATGTCTGTGAATGAGTTTCTGTGATCGATGCATGTCCTGGCATGTTTCTCGTCGTCATTTATCACCCTGTTTGCAGCCACATCAGCTCTGTGTTGTGTGTGTTGTGCAGACTGTTCCTCTCATGTGTTGGACTTGGAGCAGCTGCAGCTTTAAAGCATATGGAGAAAACTGAGAGGCTGCCAGTTTGAATCCCATTCAACTTCTTGTTCTTTTTTGGAGAGTGGGAGTTGTCACTTCATTAACTGCTGCTTTGAATTTGAGCAAAGCTGTTTAGCACTTTGTAAACTTACAGTTTGACAAGTGGGATGGTTTAAATTTTATGATTATTATTACTTAAAGTTCCAAATATCATCTTAAAATGTGATTTTGTCTCATATTCAGCCTTCAAGACAAAACAAATACAGAAAAATCAAAGATAATCAGTCAGAGGTTTCGCTGCTTTCCAGACAATTCTCAAAACAATTGTTTCAAATAACTGAACCTGCGCGTGCCCTTAGTTACTGTTGCTATGTTGGACTTTTTTTGTCAACTACATGGTTGTGTCTTTTCTGCAGAACACCTCTTGCGGTGCGATAACCTCCGTAATTTGTGAGGCGCAACGTATCATCCAGTAGTTGTCTTTGGTCAACAAATCCCTCAAACTAAACAACAAATTACGCTCATTGTATTCCGACAGACACACACACACACTTTCTGATATCTTAATCATACATCGTTTCAGATCTTTCAAAACTCTATATACTTTCTTTAGAATGATTCATGTCACACAAAAAAACATTATTAAGGAGATCGTCATGTGAAGAAGTCAGTGCTGGCACGCTTTGTCGACCCATCCATTCACCTCAAACTGCTCCTGATGAGGTTCTTTGCGGTGTTAAAGACTTTCTGGCCTTGAGGTTGTGTGTGTTGCAGGGCGCTTTTCCCTCTCACCTGTCTGATCACCTCACCTCACCACCTGGTCCTCATCATCCAATCAACCTCTGCAGTACAAAAGACCAACTCAGCCTCCAAGACTTTAAGATCATTTTTGAAAAGTCCCTTTTTGTAACTTTTGGCATTATGAGTAAACTAGTGATTTTTTTTGGAACTTGTTTTTGCTGTCATCTCTGACTAACCTTGATATCCCCATGATCCATGAACCTGCCACCTCCAGCTTAATGTTTGGAAGTTCAAGTTTTTTACTGATTCAGATCACTGACTCTTGGACGGTAAACTGAACACTCTAGTATCTATTTCATTCATTTTCCGATCCGAATGAACGACCGCTGTGTGCACTGCTTGCCACGTGACAAATGAACGAGAGACTCAAACTTGAGGACGCATAGTTGAGTCGTGAACTAATGATTTCTGTTTCCTGTCCTGAGCTGATGCAGCTGCCATGTGGCAAGGGAATGACTCACTGAGATTACTCATTAGTCCTGAGTCATACAAAAGATTAGTTCAAATTGAATGATACGTTCACAACCAGCTCCATCTCGTCTCTGCACCTGTCTTCTGGAGTTTTGCCACCAGCAGTTTTGCACATGCAAACTCCACATAGAAGAGCCAAAGAGCTAACCACTGCACCGGATGACTTGGTCTAAACGCAGCTGAATTAGAAGACTGAAGGAAGTTTGCCTCACCTGAATAACCTCCTTCTGTTAAGAAATGTTCTGCTGGTGGGTCAAGACTTTTCAACACTGCTTCCACACGTCCACACGCACAAACAGAAGCAGCAAGTCTGTGCAATATTTCACGTATTCGCTCTTTGTTTCACAAACAGACTCCGGGCCTGTTTAGTCTGTTCTACACATTTCCACTTATCTTATTTTTCCCATTTTTCTCCTTTTTCTTACAGCTGCTAACAACAACTTTTCTGTAAACTCCCCACATTTTTCTGACTCGCGTTCATTTCCGGCAGCGACCGAATATCTTCTGCCCATCAAACATGTGTTTCTGAACAAGAGAGAGGGAGGGAGAGAGAGAGAGAGAGGGGCACGACTACAATGTACACGAGAAAAAAACTAAAAGGAGGGGTGGGGGGTGAAACAAGTGGGACTTTGGATTGTTTGGCACTGTGAGAGGAGTTGGGTGGGAGATAAAGAGTTTTTTTTTGTGGTGTTCAAGTGAAGTCTATTTTTTCTTTTGTGGTGTGTGTAAAGTGTGGGTTTTTTTCTTTTGTGGTGAGCCTGTGGGAACTGCTGAATGAGATGGAGTGATTCCTGAAGTCAATGCTATCAGCCTCAGACACACTCAAACACTGGCCCTGGTTCAGAGGGGAGGGAAGGGGACGATAAGGATTGGGATGGGGCCGATGGTGACCCAAGGGTGATAAGGAATGGGATGGAGCCGCTCAGCTGCATGGAATTTGATCTAGATACCAAAAACTGAACCAATACAAAAGAAGAAACACAATCACACAAATGCATGTAGAATTTAAAGAGCAACATCTGACCCGGGTTCAAATCTGGTGTTTTATTAGTTCATCTCTTTGTGTCTCATAGTTTCTTTAAAGTCTCTAACTAAAATGAGTTCTCACTTCACAAATTAATGCCTGATCTGTCAGTCCCACACATGCAAAAGAAAAGACCGCAGAAGACATGCATTCAATTATTTCTGAGGTTTTGTTTTCCTGTCATCACAAAATTGAGTTTGTGAGCCTTCGCTCTGACGTCATGTTGAGTTGACAAAATAATTAGTCTGGGAGGTTGTTTTTTTTCGTTCTCTTCGCTTTTGGCAGCACGTTACTTTGTTTCTTGCATCAAGATAAAATAATCACTGAAAAGCAACTTTTTCTTCTGATCCGAAGACAATACGCTTATTGTGTCGAGACCACAAAAAAAAGTTTGTGTGATCGTGAGAAAACAAAAAGTTTCCATACACAATCTCCATATTGAAGGCATTAGCATGTGGTTGTCACAAAATCTTTTACAAGTTAACTTGTCGAGGCTTTGAGGCTTTTACCGACATACTGTTTTTGATTTTGGCAGCACGGTAGCCTGTCATTTGGTCAGTCTATTTGTCAAACTTTTCATTTGCAACAAGTGCGTCAAAGGAAATCCAGATTATCGTGACATTGGTGTTAAGTTCCCAGGGTGTGATTCTTTTTAGGTGACCTCTTGACCTCTGACCTCAGAATTTCCTCTTGTAGACATTTTAAATGTTCATAGTCCTTGGGTAGAGCTCTCACAGCAAGAAGCTTCTAGTCCAAGTATAAGTGGTTATGGGAAATGGAATGAATTTTTACACAATATCTCTCACAGTAAATATACTGACTGCGTTCGTGCTCCTCAGAGGATACACCACTAATTTATTGGTTCATTGCACCTACACAGCATAAACTCTAAGCTTAGCAATGCTTAACTCACACACAGTCCACTTAATTTGAACTTTATACCTGTTAAGCTTCACTTTTCACACGTCTGTCCTCTATGCTGGAATTCTTTTAGGGACTTTGTGTCCCTAGAAGAAAGGTTGGCAGCTGCGAAGCTAAATCAGCCTCCAGTTAACCACACTGAGAACAACACAGCCAGACGAGTGGAGGGCAACACAGTGTTTAGATTTAGATTAGTGGGTATAGCGTTCAAGGCTGAGTTATTATTGGAGTCTGTGAGATAGTGTGTTAGGAAGGGCAGAAAGACACTGAGCAGCAGATCTTTAAGATCTAAAGAAATGAAGACGACAGCTCATCAAACGTGGATCATCACTTTCTTTTACAGATTCAGGCTGCAGAGCTGGGCTCAGCAGCTGGACAGGACGGGTCCGAGCACTTACACTACAGCGGTGATTTGCAGACGTTCCTGATGGAAAGCGAAGAGAGAGAAGTGTTGTTAGCTCAGTCAGGCTGTGTTGCTAACCAAACTGACTCAGCCCTGAGATGCCAGGAGCCAAACCAGGCAAGAAAACCACCTCAGCAGGCTACTGTATTCCCTGCCAGGCTGGCCACTGCTGCATTTGGAGGTTGTGGCCGGGTCTGGCTGTGTTCACTGGAAGGTAGACGCTAGGCACTAAATTACAGTGTTACCTGCAATAGTGGCTTGCTAGGTACTAGGCACAGGTAACATGTCAATATGCAGAAGAAAACAGCACTCTGCTTTCTGTTTCATGGGGACTTTAAGCAGAGTAGCCTAGATGATCTTCCAAGTTACCATCCTCCAGTATTTCTTCAGGGATCACAAGCTGTTCCCAGACCAAGCGGGATATATGATTATTCTAGAGCAGGGGTCGGCAACCTGCGGCTCCGGAGCCGCATGCGGCTCTTTCATCCTTACACTGCGGCTCCGAGTGGCTTGGGAAAATAAATTACTTTAAAAAAGTATTTATGTATATTTTATTTGTGTTAGTTATTGTTTTAGTGCAGGGGTCAGCAACCTGTGGCTC
Source organism: Nibea albiflora (assembly GCA_014281875.1). Classification (NCBI taxonomy): domain Eukaryota; kingdom Metazoa; phylum Chordata; class Actinopteri; family Sciaenidae; genus Nibea; species Nibea albiflora. The sequence goes on along the minus strand of CM024793.1, from coordinate 24,170,983 downwards.
TTTTGATGACTCGCAGAGGAGTGAAAGTAAGCCGGTACGGTCCGGTACTGCGTACCACTAAAACAGGGGTGCCCAATACGTCGATCGCGAGCTACCGGTCGATCGCCAGACGTGATCAAGTCGATCGTAGAGGCGTCCACCGCCGCAGCCGGCAGTATGGTGGGCCATCCACACCGCTCCCGTGCGCCAGTATGTTGGGCTGTCCACCGCGCCCGCCGCCGCACCACCGTCAAATGCCGTAACTGCACCCCCCCCCGAAGGTGATCCCTGACATCCTGTGAAGGAAACTGATTTGAAACTCTTGACCATGACAGCCTGGTACAAATGACCTGCTAATGTGAGCTTTGTAACGATACCTCAGACTCAGACCCAAAGAAACCTGAAGTCCTTCACAGCAACTACATCTCAACACAACAGGGATAATCCATCGTTTTCCTCTAAGTACTATGGCTTAGGTGCAACCTCCATAAATATGGAGGATATTAAAACCCAAGTTGGCGTTCTTTGGGTCCTGTCCTGCATCTTGGTGACTTTAAACAATGTCCACTGCAACTTGACTTTTAATTCTCAAAAAAGAATACAAGAATACAGAATGGGAGTGCCTTTCCTTGAGAACTTAGTGGAAGAAATTCTTCTTTCCAAGGCAATTATGAAAGCTCCAAAGCATTACTGAAACAACTAGCAAGGTCTTTGTCTTTCTGAGTCGCTTTTAGTCGACATGTTGCCCTTTATTGCCCCACCAGCTGTGAAGCAACAGGTTTACAGAATCTGAAGCTGGAGTCCTGCAAAGTGCTCAAACACAAACACAACCTCAGTCCTAGAGCAAAGCCACTAATTTAAAACTTAAGTACTATCTACTCTACCACGATCCACTTAGTAAGCCAGTGCTCCGGGCTGCAGTTGTTTTGAGTATCGTTGGGAGAACAGAAAATGATTTAGCTGTGAAGTGACATAATTATAGTGTTTGTTCTAGTCATTTGTGGTTTACCATTATCATTAATTAAAGCAGAGCCAAGTATCTATGGAGATAAAAAAAAAAAACAGTACCCTGCTCGATGGGACGCCTTTTGTCTGCTAAGCAGTAAAACAACACCACCTCCATCCCATATAGGCGCTAATTTAAAATCCAGCTAAACACTGTGTAATCAGTCACTGTGTATTTTGTTAACTGGAGCTCTGGGCTGCAGCTGTTTTGAAAGAACAGAGAAAAAGATTTAAGCAGCAATCTCAGTTCCTTTTTTTGTTTCAAGTCTAAAGTTGATTTTTTTTTCTTTTATTTGTTTTATTTATGTTAAACCAGACTAATTACAGGTAACAAAGGATTTAACAGAAGTCACTTGACATGCTGGACTTTGCATCACATCAAACACCAGCCGACCTCATCCTAAAAATACCCAAACCATAGTTTATTTGTTGTAACAACGGTCTTTCCCTAACCTTTACCACACTGCATAGTTGCCATGTGCAGAGGCTGCGGAAAGTAAGAATCTTTAAAAGGCTGGCATTTGAGGTCATCTGGGATTTTGCAGACTTGTCCAGTACCAATGAACTCTGCATCTTTTATGTCATAACATCAATCAAATGTTTGGGGTCATTTCTTGTAGCTTGTGTGGATCCAATGCTTGTGGACTAATGAGTGCACCCCCGATTCTTTGAGTTCACAGTCCAGGCAGCATACCTGAGCTAACAGCAGCTACATTTGGCAGCAGTTTACTTCACTGTCCATCAGGAAACTCTGTAAATCACAGAGAGTTGAGGCGGAGCAGCCGGAGGACATCAGAGAGAAAGCCAGAAAACATTTTCTCCATAAAATCTGATCCAGTTTCACCAGAATCAGTGAAATAGTTGACGTTGCAACCCACAACCAAAAGTTAAACAGTGTGAGAACAGATGGGAATGGCAGAGGAACCATTCCTCTGATTACCAATCAGTGGAGCATCAGTGATTTTGAATGATATTACACTGATTTTGATGATGATTTTGTAATTTTAGGGTAGCTAAAGAATTACATAATGTTGCTTTGGGCTGAGTTTCCCCAGTTGTGTAAAACTGGAGCTTTCATATCATTCAGAACTCATCAGATCGGGTTTGCTCAGTTTCCATGGACTTGTAGATGTTCAAACTTTCCATGATTTCTATGAACTGACATAATCGAGGGTTTATTTTTGACTTTGCTTATATCAGCTGATAAATTCAGTAGTTAGTGGTTATCAGTTTGTGTCTGAGCTCTTCTTTCTTTTTCTCTCTGCTGGAACAAACATCACGATTTCACATCTTTTCCACCACTGTCTGTTTTCTAGGCTGTATAGCGTCAGTTAAGCGCCTCAGCGGACAGACGGTAATTTAGCCATAAAGCTGGATAATGAGAATGTTTATTTTTAGCGTGTGCGTTTATCATTTTTCTTTTTTACATCATCATTATTGGAAACAGGTCAGCACAAACAGCGACACTCTGTCTTTACCCAAATACAAGTTTACAAGTATATAGATTCATGAGTGTGTTCTCTGCACGGCCCCCGAGCTGTGTGTGTGAAAACACTGCAAACCACTAATTTAAATCCTAAATACTTTCTTTTTTCTAGGCCAGTGTTCTGGGCTGCAGTTGTTTTGAAAGAGAAAGTGATTTAGATGTGAAGTGGGATAATGAGGATGTTCATTCTAGCAATTTATATTCTACAAAACTTGAGCAGCGCTCCAGTTATATTCTATATTCTAATTCTAACCAGGTTTTGAACAAACCCACAGATTAATATGCAGACTAAGTTTGTTTGATTTCTGACACTTCTTGATGGATGTTTTCCCGCTTTGTAAGTATGACAGAAGATTTGCTAACAGCTGTAAAGAATTTCAACAAATTGTTGACAGTGGTGAAACGACACGAAGACCTCACGAAACACAAAATAAAGTATTAAATCTTTGCAAAAAAAAAAAACCTTTGGACTTTTAAACTTGAAACTGTTGATGGCTTTTCCAAATTAAACGTGATTGACGACTGTCTGCGCTTGTCATGTATCATTTCCTGCCGGTCCAAAACACTTCGTACTTGTATAGCAACTGCAAAAGTAGTTCTGCATCTCCTCGACCCTCCGTCCCACCCAAAAACTGTTGGCCCAGCCATTTGTTAAAACAACATAAACTCATTCCTTCAGTAAAGCCACTAATTTAAAACCTAAGTACTGCTTTACCACTTTCCAGAGGCTGCAGCTGTTTTGAGTGCGGTTGAGGAGAGAGAAAGTGATTTAGAGGTGAAATGGGATAATGATGATGTTCATTCTAGTCATTTCTGAGGCAAAAAACATCCTAATTTAAATGAGGGCAGACGATCTGTGATTAAAGCATGGCAGAGGAGGCTGACCGGCTGAGGGCAAATATAATTGTAGGTGCTATTGCTGGCACTGATTTTGACACTGGTATCTGGTTTTCTGGAATTAACTGAAAAGATCTAACTCAAAACATTTCGACTTTAACTTCAGCACACTGACATTTTAATTTCTAACTCCAATTATTTTGATATTTTCTAGTTTTCTACTTTGTTTTGGGTGATCTGTCTTCATCCACATACCATCAGGAGCTACAATGGAGTCTCAAATCAAATCTGTTTAGCTGAACAGCTGAAGTGCAGACCAGTTGCCATTGATGGCTGCCCACCAATGAGCTGCTCAAGGTTTCTGCTTGTTTCTCATTGCTACAAGTGTTTGCTCATGGTGCGAACTGAAGAGGACGGTCTTGACCTGCTAGGCCAACGTCAAGTTGGTGCATTGGCTGTTTGGGGAGAATAAAGACAGCCGTCTAACTGTCAACAACATGGACCGAGTCAGACTCAGGACAGACTTCAGTTTGCCTGTTATAACCATTTATTTACGGTGTGTAATGAGCATTATAGCCACACGGGGCAGTGTGGCCTGTAGACCTGTAGCTTGGTCCAGTCTCGTCCTTTGTCTGTGAACCGGGTCTGTCCAGGTTCTGGACTGCAGCTCAGTTGTTTAGATGTGTCATAGTATTTTGGAGGAGAAGCAGCGAGATGCAGAGCTGGTGCTACATTACTGAGTTCTCAGTGTGGTTTTAAAACGCTGTAATTCACAGAGCCTCCCATCACTGCTGGAACACAGCAGAGACGAGAGGAATGCAGTGAATCTGATTTTTCTTGGCAGATTCTTTTTGTTTTTTATTTAATTGTTCAGTTATGTTTGGTGGATTAAGTCAGTCGGTGAAGTGTATCCCAGAGTTTCATGAGTGTGGTAGGTCGCCTTAAAGGACCTTTGAGGATTATAGCGGTGTCTCTGCATGCTTTACCTAATTTAATACAAATTATGTGTACTTTGAATTACTGCCTACCATTTTCCAAACCAGTACAGTAAGTTTTTATTTTGATTTCCTCCTTTCCAGGCAGCCTGTGGTTTCAGTTCATTTCTATAAAAATCAATTTGTAGAGACTCAAATCTTGCAGCAGACAGCTAATCCATGACAGTCAGCATTTATTTTTGATAATTTCTCAAATTTACAATATTCTCCAATGGTGCCTTTAAATGCTGTCAGGAAGCTCCGTCATGTGAGAAATGCTCGTTTCCTTTTTGTTTCTTATTTGGATTTTTTTTTAAAAAACGACTGTAACTTTCAGATGTTCTTCTCTCCAGCACATGAATGTATCGACCTTCAAGAGCTGTGTGCACCATCAACCATCCACAACCTCCATGATGATTCTGCATCTTTGGAAAGTGTTCACTGCCATGGATTGTTCGGGTATGGTTTAAATGCACATTCACCATCCACATATAACCAAAGAAAGACCCTCGATCAAGATTAATGACAATATCCACACATAAGTTCAGGTATAAATTGTGATTGTAGTAACTAAAATATATTTTAGATACGATTATAGTTAGGCAGCTAACACACTGAGGCAACGAGGGTTAGGTTCAAAGAGATGAAACATAAACTTAGATGCTTTTGGGGTTTGGATTTGATGTGAAGGGTCAAAGTCACGACATGTTTAGTGTCTCTCTCTTTTTAATCTGCCTCCCAACAGGAGATAAGCAATCTCGACTTTGACTTGCCTGACGCACAAAGAGTTGTTGACATTTGAAAGAGAGTTAGATGTATATCACATCAATGCGCCGTGCTGACCTCCACACACACCCTCACTTTCCACCCCGCTGCATAAAGGACAGTTATTTCTGTACCGGCTCTTGAATCGTGAGATGCAGAATTGTCGTTTGCAGAGATGCTTCAATTTGAACTGTGAACTTTCCCTCTTTTTCAGTAGCTCTGAATTTCAAAATAAAGTTTGTAGGTTTTCCGTCTCAGGTAAGATCCCACAAACACGAAACAATCAAAGTTCATGAGATTTATTACAGGAAAGCAGGCGAGGTTCAGAACCAGGAAATCAGTCAGAGCTGAGCGTAAGGCCAGCCTGACAGGGAAGGGAATGAGCTGCAGGTGTCCTTCACGCATTTCCTTGTTCTCATGGCCTTTGCCATTGAGATCAAGGACAAGTGTTTAGGAAAGGACACAGGACGTTTCAGCCCAGGTGAAGGGAATGAGGAGATGAATCCTGAAGAGAGGGGCACTCTTTTTCTGATATTATTCTATTCTCCTGATATGTTAAGTTTGTTGATTTTCATGAAGGTTGACAAAACTAGTTATAAATTCTAAGTACAAAGAGACTCCTAAAAGGAGACATGCACTGAAGATGAAGGAGGAGTCGACTGGGGACAAGAGCAGCACAATCCTACATATATACATATATATATATATATACACACACATTATGTGACATATGGGGAGAAATAAGAAGGGATGAGAGGGAGAAAGAGGAGGAGTGATGGCCAACAAACTCAGAGCCTCCAGTTTAGTTGGCCACAAAAGTTGGGAAAGTATTCTGTGGTCGCTGCAACTATTCAGAAAATGTTAAAGACGGAGGGAGGGGATGACTGACTGCAGGGAGAGAGAGAGGCAGAATGTATGCATCGCATGCAACGCTCAGTGTGAACATACGACACCGCGAGGTGATACGTGTGCAAGCATGGAACAGAACTTCATTTACTCGTTTGCACGTGTGTGACATCAGGATGCACTGACGTCCCGATCAAAGACTTTAATTGAAGACGCTCATGAAGGTGATTAAAAATGATTTATACATTTTCCGTGCTGCCTTTGGAAGGAGGATTTTTGATGTGTGTGACTTGTTAATGCATGAATGACTCAATAAAAATGTCTTTTTTTTTCTCGCCTGAGCTTTACAAGGAGCAGCCAGTGTATTAAAGGGTTTTTTTTTGGGATCTCTCCTGGACTCTATCCAAAGTGACTCATATAAAACCTCCCTGTATATAACAGACACATGTTCCAGAGGGGATCTGAGGATAATTTTCACTTGAGCAGATGTTCAAACTAATTCATTATCACATTCCATTTTAATTTCATCGTTTCATAATCCATTTAGATCCTTTACACATGCCACTGATTTTCTAAAAACATGGTGACTAAGACTGCGCTGAGATCCGCTCAGATCCACTTGTGTGTTAGACATTGAACTCTGTGTTGTGGTGCCGTATGCAGACTGAGTGGAAGAAAAAAAAAAAACTAGAAAAAAATATAATTAAATCTGAAGAAAACGTCTGACCTGAGCGGCCTGCAGCCTCGGTGTGATTTGCATCGCAGCGTGCAGCAGCTTTTTTTTAGAACTTGAAGTGATCGCTGAAGCTGTGAAGCCCGGAGGCGGATCCAGCAGCTCAGGACATTTAGTTAAAACTGACAGGAGGATGAATGCAGCAAGTTATCAGAAAATACTGGAGCGCAATTTGAATTCATCAGCCCGAAAGCTGCGCATGAGATACACACACAAAACACAAGGCCAAGTCAACCCTCCGGTGGCTTCAGCAGGAGAATGAGAAGGTTCCAGAGTGGCCTTCTCCTGAGCTCGACATGACTGAGCAACCCAAAGATCTACAGGACGGAAGAATGAGCTTCATCCACAACCGTCAGAAAAGACTGCAAGCTGTGCTGTGAAGCCTGTGTTTTCAACACACACACACACAGAAAACAGCTGATGGTGCATTCTGAGAGACAAACACAGGTTAACACAAAAACAAACATATATCCCCTGTGTGTGTGTGTGTGTTCATCACAATGCACACACACAGAGCCGTGTCACATTCACTTGTCCCACCATTGTCCCGCCGCATTAGTTCATACACAATGTAAACATGTCGACACACGTGTAAAACGTGCTGCGCGCACTCACTTACACAACACACACAGCTGATAGGAATCTATAGAATGTGTGTGTGTGCGTGCGTGTTGTTCTGGATGGAGGGCAGTTTCTGGGAATTGTGCTGCTGCCACAGTGGGGAGATGCTGAGAGCAGCAGGAGGGTGGAGAGAGAGAGAGAGAGAGAGAGAGAGAGAGAGAGAGAGAGAGAGAGAGAGAGTGTGTGTGTGTGTGTGTGCATTGTTTTCACTTGTTACATGGGTAAAGATTAGAGGCCTTTTCAACACTCAGAATCACACACACACACGGCTACACTCTGGTCTGACCTATATCCGACTTTGCATGCAAATACACGCACTCACACACACACACACACACACAGAATAATGAAGGCAGGCATGCTGAAAGAAGACAAAGCGTGTTACTTCATGACTGTGCTGATGGAAAGTGACAGAGACTCTCAGACTTCACCTGATACAACCTCTTTGGACCTGCTGCTGCGCGCTCGACGTACGGGAACGTTAACTAAAAGAAAGTTTCATGATTAAAGATTAAAAGTTCATCATGTTCACTTTAAACTGTTTGACAGTCAATTACTGCGTCGTGTTTTCACAGTAAACCATCGTGACGTCACAGCTGTTACTGTAACTTCACAGAAATCATTCATGTTACTATAATTTAGCAGAAAACGCTGTGATTGTTTTCATTTATTTCCGTTCATCAGCTGTTTTATTGGTTATCAAACAAGATGTGATTGATTCTGGGGATTGGTTTACTTAATGTTATTTCAATGTAGCTTCAATGTTAAAACAGAGACTGATCTTAAGTTGAACTAGCATTGGTTTTATGTCTTTTATCATGATTGAAATAACTTTTATTATTTCAGGGATTGCTTTGTTATAACGCCGTATTTAGCTTAGCATAAGCTGCTCTGTACTTTGGTGGTTTTGGAGGTTATTGTCTGGAAATCTCCGGTGACGACGAGATATTCTGACGTAAGCACAGAGTTACCGAGCAGTCCTCATCGGGACGATCTTAATCGAACTTAACGGACTGAGAAGAAAAAACAAAGAGACAGACGGACTGACCGACGGACATTTTAAACTCCCATGAGTCCTATTGAGAGGAAGCTGGGGAGGGGGGGCGGTGGTGAGGGGGGACACAGAGACAGGAAGAAGAAGCAGGGAGCAAATACTTTCTCAGTTTCACACCACTGCAGAGCCGCTGCTATTCTTCTGTCTTTAATCCCAGAGGAGCCACACACACACACACACACACACACACACACCACACTATGGTCAAACAATACATGACACATGAGGACACATGCACAATAAGAGTGACGACTAAACAACATAGGGCAATAAACATCATGGCACAGAGAGGAGTGTGTGTGAGCCTCTCATAAAAGTCTTTAATTATTTAACATAAACTTTATTATTTAGCATTTCATTTATCACTCCTTGTTGCCACTTTTTTTTAAATGTATTCTTTATTTTTAACACTTGCACATCAACAGTTTCCCTTCTTGGAAAGACAATACTGACAGTCCTTCCGCTAATATTCAATCCAGTCTCCGTGGATTAACGTCTATATTAGACTGTTTTGCACGACTGGATTTACGTCCAGCGTGGATTTAGCAGGAAGCGGAGTGACGTTCATATCGAGCCGTGAAGGACGTGAACCCGAAGGCCTCGTTCACCGACAGCGAGCGTTCGTTTCTGTGACTTAAAGCCGCAGCGTGCCGAATAATAATAAGAGGTTAAACACGACTTATAAAGTGATTAAAGTGTGTGTGTGTGAGAGGAAAGTGTGTGGGAGTGAAGCTGCCAGTGCCTTCCCACACACACACACACACACACACACACACACACCATAAAACACTTATAAAACACAAACAAACACACACAGAACAGACACGCACCCACGGTCCACAGTAGACCAGCGGACTTCAGTCCTGCTGTGACCTGGCCAAGAGGAAATCACACACACACAAACAGTGTACAGAGCACTGTTTTCATTCATAAGGACGAATCATTTCACAATAAAAGAAAATTGGAAACAGACAGAGAGACACTGAAGACAAGAGAAAGTCTGCCATATCTGATCTGAGCGTTTGACGGACAGCAACATGCCGAGCGACCTGAAAGAACAGGATTTATAATGTCATATTAAAAGTTTTATAGTACCACCACGGAGGAAACTGAAGTCAGATATGAATTATGGCTGTAAGGATGCAGGCCTGCTGCAGGACGACACGCTGCACGCGCACGAAAACATCAGAATTTAATCCAGTTTTAGTCATTTGAATTCTTTTAGTTTGTCTAGTTTAGTTGACTCAAATCTTTGAAAGATTTTGAGCACACAGTGAATTTATTCGACTAGAACAGCTTTACGTCTTTAAAGTGTCGGACATTATTTATAAAAGTTTCTCTAGAGTTTCCAAAGTCATTATGGAGGAAACATCGACTCTGAAAATAACAGAAGATTAATTTAAATTCAGTATTTCTGGATTGTTCACTTCTTAAAAGTGATCAGAGAAACTTTCTTTGAATATCAAACTCTGGACGTCCTTCTGTGACGGTTAAACATCAGCGGTGGGAAGTAAGTACTTGAATGTCAGGGTACTTCTCAGATTTGATGATTTTAAATTAACACTGTACATCAACACAAATATGCTTGAAAATACAACGCACTGTTGACGATAAAGCGGTTCCCAACTTTTTTTTTGTTAGCTTGAAACTGTTCTGAAACGTCTGGTTGGGGCCCCTTGTCATGTTTCAGATGGGTTGTTACTGCAGCAGTTCCACCAAAGAGACATTTCCCCCTCAAAAATGTCCTCACATGGTTTCATTTAAATGACTGTTCGAGGCCCAAAGAAGTACAAGTCCACAAAATATCAAAGATTAGACAAAAGACCAAAAAAATGAATACAAGTATGTGTTGCAGAACTCTGTTTTTTCTTGTTTCCTCTTCCTTTAATCATCTCAGATTCGTCTCGTGGAGGGGCCCCGACTCCTCTACGAACCACGGGACTAAAACACTGAACTGTACACGACCCCGAATCTGTTTGAAATGTAATGTCCTTTTCAAACTGGTAAACGCATATTCTTAATTTGTTCTGTGCACCCTGAACAGATTCAACAAAAGAGGAACTGCGTAATGTCAAAACACCTGTTTGGAACATCAACAGGTAAACGCATTAATTGGTAGCTCAGCTCGTGTCGCTCAAGAGTTTCCACCGAGCAGCTACTACAGAAAAATGCGTCAATATTTGATCTAATAACATGACAAATAATCATATATCAGCCAAAGAGGCGATTTTTCAGCAGAACGGGAACATGTGATGTTGTTACTTTTGCTTAAAGGTCCAGTCCAGTCTGGATTAAGCGGCACCTAGTGGTGAGGCTGCAGATCGCAGCTGAATCATCTCTCACGTCCGAGCGTGTAAAAGAAACGACGGTGGCTCCAAAACCTGCGTTAAAAAAAACATTGACTGATTCTTCTTTTTCTGGCTCGTCACGTTTGCACCCCCGCAGGGCGGAGAATGACTGGACGTGTGCCGAACCAGTGCCACACAGGACCGACGACCTCATTCTCTGTCCCAGGATGATGATATCACCATCATCATGTTCCTGACTTCCTGTCTCCTGGTGTGGCCGCCTGACTGGAATGTTGGCACCCGGCCGGGAAACAAACAAATGCACACATGCTTGTACATGCTTGGTACAGCCTGATTCACACACACACACACACACACACACACACACACGGGCACACAAGGTCAAATGTTGACATCATCAGATACATCATGGGACAAATGTTAGCTGTAATGTGTTTTGCTGGTGCATGACAAGAAAAGATGACTTTCTTGTTATTATTTTAGCAGCAGCAGTTTGATCAAACAAACGCAGGATTAGAGGAAATAAAGATAGCAGGAACCTGCAGATCTTCTAATGAGCGCTAGAAATGATAAAGAATAAAGACCTTTAGAATAAAGTCCTATCAATGTTCTGAGATACAGAGCTCAAAGTTTTTGTATTTCCAACAGTAAACACGATGTGTGGAACAAGTCATACATGAAAATGACGCCCTAACTTTACTCTAAATGCACAATTTTAGGGCAGCAGTGCTGCGGTTCGCACTGTCTGTGTGGAGTTTGCATCTCTCCATGTAGTCTGGCTTCCTCCCAAAGACACACAGCTTAATTGGTGACGATAAATTACCCGTAGGTTTGAATTTGAGTGTGTTTTTTCCAGGGTGTACCCCAGATCTCTCCCAATGCCAGCAGGGATAGGCTCCAGATCCACCCTGATGGGGATAAGCGGTTATGGAAAACGGATGGATGGATGGATGTACGATATTAGAACCTTCTAATAACTTTAGAACTATTTGATTAACTGTTAATATATTAATTAATAACTTTTATTTATTCAGCAGAGTTTTACCGACAGCGAAGCTCTTTTTCAGGAAAGCCCTGATCACATTCGCACACTAAGAGTCGACCATCAATGACATCCTTGATCTTTAGGGTTCCCAGTAACATTGCACGACATTTTCTCGTCTCCTTTTCCTGCGATCACTGAGCGCTGCAGCGACAGAAGCAGGAACGCCTCACGTAATAATAATAAAGTTGTCAAAAAAAGTGAATAAAATGTCATAAAGCACATTATATTTCCAAGGCGACGTAATGCGTGTCAAACTTTGGACCTCATAATGAGCCATTACATCCGTGTCTCGGTGCTGACAGATGTGAGCTCGTGCAGTTCAGTCATGTCAGGTGTCAGACGGCCTTTCATGCTGCAGATTGATTGGCCCGTTCAGCGTTTCCTCTTTTCAGAAACAAGGCTGTTTCTTCTTTGATGTTTAAGAAATATGAGTCTATTACGGCGTGAACCTTATGGGTGGCTGAACTTCCGGAATATAGTCGCACCATTGTCCTGCACCCATAGCGTCAATGTAACAGCTGTATGAACATTCATATGCATGAAGCAATTGTTAATGCAGCACCTTTAGTCCTTACTTTGAGGAGATACCCACATCTCTAGGTCCGGTAGGAGTTGGGAAATAACTTTTACAAAGGAGGGTTGGTATATATACTACTATACTCGCTATTATCACTACTACCCGGGTAGGTGAGTGTGTGAGCATCTTATCTGTGTTTCTCAGCGTGAGAATCAGAAGCTCTGGAGTCGTCGAGGTCGGTTCTGCAGCTGGGGCTCAGATCCGTTGGGCTGGGCTGGGCTCGCCATCATCAATCATCTCTGTTTCTCGGACAGTAGTTCAGACTAGCAGAGGAGTAAACGAAAAAACCAACCTACACAGAAAATGCATAGGTGTAAGAACTAAATCTATGAGACCTCATCTTTTCTGTTCATCATGAAATATATCACCAAAAATCAAGGAAATACTCACAATAAATGAATTATTATGAAGTAAATGAATAAATGTAATCAATTATTCATGAATTCCTATCAACAATAGTATTTTTAACAGACCAGGCACATAATTTATGCATCTCTTATTAGCCTCTATTTATCTTACAGCATCAGTTTTTAAACTCTTAATTCACCTTTTAATTATTTAACTACAGTTTTTATACACAGGTGCAAAGTTCTTCATCGCATAAGTAAGCTTAACGATTAGCATAGCGATTAGCACAGTGATTAGCTTAACGATTAGCATAGCGATTAGCATGGCGATTAGCATAGCGGTTAGCTTAACGATTAGCATAGCGATTAGCATAGCGATTAGCATGAATAAGCATAAACAATAGACAGACTAACAGCTCGGAGCTAGCGCTTAGCATGTTGCGGTCGCTATTAGCATGAGCTAACAATCTTTCCCAAACAATAAACTATAGTAAAAGTGCAAAAAAGTCATTTTTAAGCAATACAGCCCAACTTAAACTGAGCTGACAACACAATAAATGCTTCTTTTCCGTGTAAACGGCTACCGGGCTACAGGCTAACTGTATGCTAACTCACCGGAGTCTCTGCATTTACTTCCATGAAGCGGTTTTTTCCTCCTCGGCTCACAGCTGACTGGACCGAACCTGAGTTTGACCGTGACTACCGGGTCTTTCGGCGGACGGTTCTGACTTTGTCCGCAGCAAATTATAACTCTTTTCTTCGTGTTTGCTTTGGACTTTTTGTTCACTTTTTGCTACCGACTCACTCGGGCTGGCCAGGTGACGCTTCACGCGGTACCTGAGCTAAATTCAGGGATCATATCTCACTAACAGGGAACCACTGACACCTACTGGGCTTTACTGGGACTGTCTAAGAGACAAATACTGGGTTAGTGACCTGGTTTTTCATGCTGGTTACATTTCCAAGTTTTCCTACTAAAGTTAGTTTTACTCGTGTTAAATCTTGGATCACATCACATCCAGATATTTCCGACTGCTTCCAGTTCATTTCAGAAGACAAACTGTTCCAGGAATCAGCTGTGTTTCTAAAACGTCACACAAGATTAAAAGCACACATTTGACTCAATGATGTTGCACATTTAAATCTTGAGTCTTTCCCAACTCAACTCAACAAAGCTTCATTCTTTGTCAATGTGGTCAAACTAATCAAAACAAGCATGAAAGGTATTGGTGTGTATTGACACTGGGTGTTGTCTTTTCTTCTTGTAAAACCCAAAAATATTGTTTGAAAATGTGCCTGATAAATTATAAATCTCTGGTTTCAACCTGAGAGATTTAAGCTTTACTGGAAGTGGTTCACTTGGCAAATGTCTGGTTAACCACCTCACCTCTGTTGTGCTGCTTCCTTTCGCTTTTCTCTGGAACCGTCTCCCATTCACTGGATGATACCGTACAGACGAGGGAACACGGCCAGCGAGTGTCACGGAATAAAAACTAGAATACATTCTGTGATTTCATTCTTCAGAAAATAACTCAATTGTCCAGTCATCACGCCCTGTTGGCAGAGAAGACTCTACAGTCAACACGTCAAACCAACAAGCTTATCACTCTTTGATTATGGTCACAGTCTTAAAGATTGGACCTGATAAAACCATTTGACTTCCACTTTTTCCCACTTGACAGCTGAAGAGTGACAGGAATGTGGAAATGACATGCAGCAAAGGGCCGCAGGTCGGATCCGAACCCTGGGTCGCTGCGGCAAAGATTGAGCCTTTGTACGGACGGGGCGGCTGCTTTACCAACCGAACTAACTGAAAAAACAGATATCTGATTTCCCAACAAGTCTCTGCACATCCAGTCAGGCATTGTTTAAAGTACCAAATCTGTTGCAAGAATCTTACTCACATCTAAGATGATGAAAACAGCCTCTGCTCTGACGAAGCTTCAGCAGACTCATTTACCATCAGAGAGGAAGAAGGAGCCGACTCACAATACAATACTTGGCCTGCTTTCTGAAGGAAATAAGAATAGCTCCATCCATCCAACAGAGAGGAAACTTCCTGCCTGAGGTCATAACGAGCAGTGACTCCATAGATCTAGTATAAGTAGAAAGGACACTTCCTGGTGCCAGGGGGTCAAAATGAACTGCTACAGATCAAGGAGAGTGGGCACTTCCTGCTTCAGATGGTCAATAACTGAGACTCCAAAGATCCATTTAGAGTAGAGAAACACTTCCTGGCGTCAGAGGTGACTTCGAATGACTCCATAGATCACAAGAAGAGGGTACTTCCTGAATTCATTTGCTGATAGCAGGTTTCATTGATCTAATACACACAGAACAAACACTTCCTGGATACATAGATCTCCTCCAGGTAGAACGAACACTTCCTGCTGTCAGAAGTTAATCCTTAAGTCTCCACAGAGCAAGGTCAGAAAACACCGTCGAGAATCCAAACCAAGAAGCAAACTGTGGGGACACCCTTGACGTGACGAGTCATAAGCTGTTAGTGGAAGTAAACAACCGGATGACCAACTGTGAGACTTCAAGTTCAGGGAGGTTTCAGACAGTTGATGTGATTTTAGCATGAATTCAGCAGATGAACTGGTTTCAAAACCATCTGTTGATCATGAACAAGCAAGGCAGCAATCTAACAACGTATATATTTGTGGACGGTTTTGGGTATGTGAGTGAGGGATTGTCCCTGATCAAGAGTTTCCTGTCCATCCACATGACCCAGACAGGTCATTCCTACAAGTTGCTTTGCAAAAAGCCAACGTGTACATGAACCAGACCACAACTAGAGGTATAATTTCTTCCACTGGCCTTGACCAAATTAACCAAACTACAGGTATGACCGTGATCTCAGAGCCTGTCATCTGCAACTTTTTTATCTAAGAACTTATTGTGACTGTTGCCCACAGTTTTTTTAAAACTCTGCAGACCAAAAAGTTTCTTTTATGTCCATATTTTGATTTGTAGAACGCACAGCAAACAAAGCTCAGATGATCTCAAGGAAATCGCCCAGCAACTTCAAATGAATACAATATGTTGTTGCCCTTTTGAGCAACACATGAAAGAGTTTTCTGGTCTGACGCCTCGGGACAGCAACGTTTATCTGTCCATTCCAATCACTTCTGACAAATAAATCTGTTGTGCCGTGACAACACTATGGTTAAAGTTTGGTTTGATTTAGGCACAAAAACAACTCGGCTATGGTATAGGGAAAGATCATGGTCTGTGTTAAAATTGCTACTTTGTTAAGGTTAGGGGACCTTCGTCATCATGGTTACAATAATAACCATGTGGTTAAGGTCAGGGGACGAATGCGGTCATGGTTAAAAGAAACCATCGTTGACTGACAGGAAAACAAACAGGGAACTCTTCTGTTCAAATCCGACATTTTGTTGGCTGGTTGAGAGCAAAGACAGCCATGCAGGTTCACACTAACACAGGGTCAACAAGGTTAACGAGGTTTGGCATACCACAGGGTTCTATACCGGGCCCATGAAAAGAAGACGACATAAGGCTTTTATTTGGCTGAATTTGCATATTACCGGATTGTTTCGTAAATGGACAGTCATGTTTCCGTTTCCAGGAAAACCGCGTCAGCTCTTTACTGAGGAAATTCTTGCAAAATTACAGATAAAAGGAATAAAGTGTGACTCATTTGATTATAGAATTTTGACTGATCCACATGTTTCCTCATCCTATTACTATCACGTATCACCTTAGAGACTGACTGCCTTCCGGGTATTCTGATCACCTGCTGCTACTTTCTTTACTGGAATCTTCAAAATACTCACTGAATAAATCTCAGTGCATCTCTGGAGTCTGCACAGAAAAAACATCAGCGTCATCAAACAACAACTAACAAAACTGTGGTTTGAAAACAAGAGGGGAGAAGTAAGGAAGCAAAAGAAAGACCACAAACAAGACAATACAAGGAAAAGAGCGTGCAAAGAACAGGGGAGAAGCTGCAGAAATGTGTGAGGGAGAAGAAGAAAGAGAGAGGGGTGAGAAAGTAGATTAAAGAGGAGGTGGAGGAGAAAGGAATGCCTAGAATGGCAGAGGAAGAGATGGAAGGAAAGAGGAAAAGATGATTGAATGGTGACGAAAAGAATAGAGTAGATGAGAACAGAAGATGAAATGAACGGAGGGGTGAAAGATAAGGAAACAGAAAAGACAAGATCAATTTTTATGGGCTTTTTACAAACGTCTAAACGACTAAAAGTCAGTCCAAGATTTACTCTTTCCTGACAGCTTCTTGCTCGGTCACTCTCTCCTTTTCTCTGGTTATAGCCTCCTCCATCAACATCAACATTCCCTCTGCCATCATGTCCATAAAGGCTGCTGAGCACGGTTACATTGTCCAGCTCTGCTTCTGGCACGACCTTTTCCTCTGGTCCCCATCAGCATCACCCATGACCCCAGCCTGAAAACCTCCTCTTCTTCTTCCCGGTGGTCCAAAATACTCACAGTCCCTGTAGCCTGGCTAACAAACTGAGCTAACGGCAGCTACGGTTCGAAGCAGTTTCATTCACTGTCCACCAGGAAACTCTGTATGTGGTGGTATGTGACTTAGTGCTGTAAAGCGTTGTTATTTTATGGTACAAAAGTTAGACAGTGGGGCTTTAAACATCCAAAATGCTGCAGCCTTCCTCAAACTAATATATGAAACAAACAGAAATGTCATGTTGCCATAAATGTTTCATGTGGAGGAAGAAAAGAAAGAAGAAAAGCAGAAATGACGATGAGAGGAAGAAGAAGAAGCTGCTTTTGTTTTCGTTTCAATCAGCTCTCTCCTCTGCATCTTTTCCTCCCTCGCTGCATACCTCCAAGCTCTCCAGGTTCTCTGTAGTAAACACACACACACACCTACACATGCAAACACACACACACACACACACACCTACACGCGCGCACACACACACACACATTCAGACTGGCAGCTATCTTACCCAGCAGCTGTTGATGTCGCTGCCAGCTCCGCTCTGCAGATCTCAGCTGGAGGAGGTTCTTGGCTGCCGACATCAAGCAGCAAGAATTCATGAGACCAAAAAAAAGAGAGAGAGAGAGAGCGAGAGAGAGAGAAGAAGTTTCTCCAAGAATTATTTACTCGTCTGGAATTCAGAGAGCAGAGTCTGATTTAAATTTAGAGAGAGAGAAAGAGACAGGACCACTACGGTCGAGTCTTACTGAGTCGTAGCTGGCAGGCATTGTCGGGGAAGTTTGTTTAAAAATGTAATCTGTTCTACATTACACAAGAAACACGGGATGTTTCGTCGCTGACATGAATAAGTAGCCTCTGTTTTACAGGATGCATCTTTTCCTCATATCAGAGTTTAATGGTACGTCTTCTTAAAATGACGCAAGGTCCACTTATCACAGTTTACGGCCTTAAAATCCCCATGAAGTCAAATTGATATTCAGATTTAACAACCTCCAGAATCTGAGTTATTTTCAGGTGTTCTTCATGGTATTTTAGAGTTTGTCATTTCCTGATAAACCATAAAAAGCTGTTGCTGACTCATCCACCGTGGTCGGGCCTCACTGATTACTGATTTTGATGAAACTGCTTTTCCTGCTTCAGCTCTCTGTGATTTACAGTTTCCTGATGGACAGATAGCTTTAGCCTGACAACGTTTAGAACCTACCGATTCTGAATGAAGGCTTTTTAAACATGCAGAACTCCTCTAGAGCAGATTTGACGTCATTCAGAGACTCCAGAGAAGTCAGAATATCTGAGCAGGTAAACAGAACTGGAAATGCAGACACCATCAGAGAGTGTGGGGGTTATAAAGGGGTCGAAAGATCTTCATCTTCATCTATCATTCAGAAATTATACTTCATCTTGTTTGCTGAATTCTGCGATGCACTCGTTTCACTTGATTTAAATCTACTCTCTAAATCAGAAGATGACCTTCATCACGTCTCCGTCATCACTAGTGTGGAGACAAACTGCAGTCAAGTTAGAGACACTAAAACAGTTTCCAGTGAAATGATGTATTTTACAGAGTGTGTCCTCTCACACACAGACAGCATAAATCCACTGCACGCTGTGATCGGCCGGCACAGGGCGGGCGCAAAACGTAACAACACCGACATCTAGAGGCCGAGCACAGTAAGTACATGCAGGCTGTGATTTGAGTCTCTCAGGAGGGAATCAAAAGGAAACTTTCCTCCAAAGGAAGTGAAAGTTTCAGAGACAAAAGTTTCCAATCAGCCATTTCAGATGAAATGTTTTGATGACTTTATCAGAAAGAACACGCATTTAATGCATCGCTTAAATCACGCCTGCGTCATTATACTTGATCACTGTATAGAGAATGCAGCTTCACTCTTCAAGTTCAGAGAGGATCTACAGTGCATGTTTCACCTCAGAAGCTGAAGCCAGACGGCCTCAATGAGGAACATCTGAAGACACGATAGAGCTGTTACGTCTTTGCTTCTAGCAGAGAGAGATTCTTTTTCAACAGATGTTCAACCGGAGAGAAAAGTGGTGAAACACGCCTCGCCTCGTCAACATTAACTATGAAATGAAAAGAGAAAAGAAAATGGCAGATTTGTTCAGCTGACCTGAGGAGGCTCGGACACAGCAGCCACCTCCACCCACGTACAGCTGATTTTTATTCCATGCACCTCCCTCTCTCTGTTTGAATTAGCAGCACGAGCATCCCAGCTGTTTTTCTCCTGGCTGTAATATTTCGCACAGTGTCCTGTGCTTATTATTGGTCTGCATTGATCTGTTGAGGCAGGACGGTTTGGACCGGACTCAGACTGACTCCCAATTCTCTCTTAAGAAATGTGGATTCACCAGTGCAGCTCCGACTGAACTCTCTTTTTGCTGCGTGCATGAATGAATTCAGAGAATCTCATCTCTGATGACACAGCAGCTTCATCAGATTAAATCAACTAAACCAATTCCTCCAACAAAAGCCTGTAAATGAAATGAAGATCGATCCGTGTGCTGCATCGGGCTGTTCCACATGACTGTTTTTAATCTTTCATCCTGCTGACTGAGTCTCCTTTAAAACTTCTGGCTCCAGGCTGGAAAAAATAAAAACTACAACTCCCAGCGTGCCACAGTGTCACACAACAACAAACGAGAGGCAGGCAGCAGCAGCTGGGAGAGAAGGAGTCAGACAGGCTGCGTAAAGAGAAGGAAAGACAGAGAGGGAGAGCACTTGTGCTCCACATCAATGGGGGTTTTCATCGCAGCAGAGGAGGAGAAGAAGAAGAAGAAGGAGGAGAAGAAGAAGTGACGGAGAGAAACAGAGAACATGGCGAAAAACCAGGAGGTGGAGCGCATCGCCAAAAAACTGGATAAAATGGTGCACAAGAAGAACACGGTGAGTGCAAAGCACGAGGTCAGGTGATGAGCTCTACCTTTAACTGCGGAGGGGAACATTCTGGAAGCACGCTGCCTGTGTGTGTGTGTGTGTGTGTGTGTGTGTGTGTGTGTGCAGGACTCTTTTTAACATTTCTGCTGATATACACACGCACACACACACACACGCAGCAAGCTGCTCTTTCTCTTTGGAGACAGTTTGGCAGTAAATCACGGCAGCCATTGGTTAAACGAGCGGCCAATTAAAACAGCCGCACCTTGAATCAATTATCTAGTCAGCTCACCTGACAGCACACAGCTCTAACAAAATGTGTCTGCACGTTTTCTGCTTTGTTCTTTTATTTTGGAAGCATGAAACATTCAGAGCTTTTATTTTGAAAGCTGAGATCTGTGTTTAATTAAATACTTCTATGATTCCATTTTTTTCACCATCGTTCTAACTTTAAAGACATTAAAACAGTTATTTAAGCTCACTAACATTAACATGAACGTTTGACACCTCAGCTCATGTAACAAATGAACACAAAGTGACACTTTCTGTTCAGTGTGCACTGATTCTCAAACCTAGCAGAGTGTTTTTTTGTGCTGATTCATGGTTGTAACAATCAGTGACGACGCTTTTACGTCTCTGCTGCAGCTACGTCAGGACAAATGAAGAGCTCGGCCTCTGACTCAGACTCTGTCTCGAGCTGTTTCCTCTCTCGCTCGTCAGTTTGCTGCAGAACTGTTTGATACGGACGCTGAATGCAGAAAGGTCAACTTGATGCTTAGGAAAGGACACAAGATGACGACTTCTTCACTTCTAAGCACGTTTTGAGTCTTTGTGCACGGAAGGATTCGAGTTTTAACGTCACACTTGTCTAAGTTCCAAGTTGAAGATCAGATTTAAGGTGATTCGAGGTCTGACTTCCAATAACATCCAGTGACTCTTGTTCTAGCTCAGTTTTGGTCTGATCTTTATGAATCTGGAGGCATTGAGTTGAGCTCAACCTTGATTGGAGGAGGTTGTCGCCCGCCTGCCTCCTGTGGGTGGATGGCTGAGTTTGCGGTGAATCTGGATGGGACACGTCCGACATTTGGATTCGCTGAATCAGCGCGGGTTATGTAATTATCCTGCTGGGACGCCGTGACGCTGAAGGTGTTCTCTGGCAGTGTCGGTCGTCTTCCGCCTGCTCTTCTGTGGTTTGGTCGAAGCCCGCGGGATAAAGCGACTGATGCACCATATGAATTCTCTGTCACTAGCTGCACAGGTGCTGATCATCGCGTGCAGCCAGTAGAACCGTCGAGTTCTCACGGTGTCGTGCTTCCTGGCGATGGCGCCAAGACACAGTAGGATATTCCAGACTCCAGAAGTCCGGTGCAGCGTCGCCATCCGGGACAGGAAGGGGACGAGCTCCGGCTGCTCGGATCACCTCGGATTCAGAGTAGAGCTGATCAGTGACTTACAGTGACTCAGCACCTTTCTGATATTTAGCGATGAGCTCTGACCTCGGACTGCATGTATGATGCGTGAGTGACACTGCACGCTGCAGCTAAAGCAGCAGACGTGGCGGCTCATGCTCATCCGCTCTTTTCTTTACCGTGTTTGTCTGCAAACAGTCGATTAAGAATCTGATCCGTGTGACCGCAGCAGTGGAAACCGGGCTTAGGAACGATTCACGTCAATGATTACAGTTTGAAACATAGTTTGGGGTCTGTTTGGCCTCGCGGTGTAACAGCAGGATTGTACAGCTCCTCTTCTCTTTTATCTCTGCTCCTGCTCCCTCCTCTCCTTCACCCTTCATTCCTCTGACCGCTCTCTTCCTTTGTCTCCATCGTCCTTGTCTGTGCATGTCTTCTTGTTTCTGTGTTGCTTTATGTGTCAGCGTGGGAACACGGCCAGCTTTTTTTCCCTGCAGGACGTCTCTTTTGTTACAGGAAGCAAAACTTTCTGTCCCGTGACTTCAGCTGCCTCTTTCCACGTCACCCTGGCTTTATTAAATAATTTGCCCACATGTGAACAGTTCAGGAGAGCTGCCATCTTGTGCCTCCATCGTTCTCTCCGTAACCTTTGAGAACACGCTGAGTGATTGTCTCGGGCGGCTGGGTGACAGCTGCTCAGCTGTGGGTGGGAGTGTCTGCGAGGAGCCGTGAATCTTCACCTTCAACCCAAAATGCCACCTTGACTTTATTGGTCAGATGAAAGATGTCCACCGAAACAAATCTGTCACCTTTCTGTTCATTAGATGGACACGCTGTGGCAGAGATGGACGATTATGGGTGAAAGATTAAAGATGCATTCATCCTCCAGGTGTTCACTCGCTGAGGCGTGATTTACGGGTTAGTAAAGTGATGTGACGGTTCTCGTTTTATTGTCTCGGCTGCAGGATGGAGCTCTGGACCTGCTGAGGGAACTGAAGAACATCAAGATGTCTCTGGAGACGCTGCAGGTAACTCACTTCACCCTTCTGCCACCGCTGCCACTCATCCCGTCTGAACGCACGCCAACGCGAGCCATCCACGAACGGCCACTGCTGTGCCAAAAGCTGCAGTTCCTCAAACGTCCACTTGAGGCTGGCGACAAAATCGAGTCTCCATAAGTCCCCATGTTAAAAACTCACAGCAGAAATAAACATGTTTACAGCCTGGTACAAAAGGGTCGGCATCACTGAGAGCTACTTGCCAATGCCGGTTAATTTGGTTTACCCAAAACTGAACCAGTTTAAACTCGTAGATCACACACACACACACACACAGGCTGCACAGTGCAGCAGTTATTAGTTTGTACGTTGGTTTCAGGCGAATCCATTTACAGGATCAGCTTGACTTCATCTTTTATCTGGCATGTTTCTGTATCCTTGTGTCTACACGTCAAAGAAAACAAAATGTCTCTGCAGAAGCTGCACGCTCTCCGCCGTCTCTGTAAGGCCAGTCTAACTCCACCACGTCTGCTTTTTTAAAAGGCGTAGATGTTCGACTTTCATCACCCGAGCTCGTACGGACAAACAGAGTAAACTAAACGTTGAATTCAGCTCCGCTTGTCAGACGAGGATCAAACCATTTTGGACATCATTGTGGAAGCAGCGTTGAAGCCTTCGTTTGGCCTTCAACAATCCCCCGTAGCGCTGGTGACCGTTTCAGACGGGTGTCAAACTCGTTGTAGTCTATATGCGACATACTGTACAGCCCAGCTGGATCACAAGTGGGCCAGAGCAGTAAATTCACTACATAATCATCTATAGGTAATGACAACTTTCCCCCAGTACAAACTATCCATGCACAACGTTCAGCATCTTTGAATAGAACTACAACATGCATGCATTGTCTTTTCAGTCTTGACTTCTGCTCATGTTACTCACTGTTTAACTTGGCACAGCGCTCCATGGACAGTGGAGTGGAAGTCTCATCAACACCACGAATGAGTCGAGCAAGATCTGTAGTGTTCGAACAACAAATGTCTTAATTTGACTACAAATCTTCAGCTAATTAAAATCTTTGATCTAATGTTGGCGAGCCCCCCCAGTGGACGATTGAGGAATAGCAGTGCGAGGGCTACTCTGCAGTTTTTATACTTTGCAAAGTCAGAGAGAGATCGGACCTTTTGACGGGCCGGTTGTGGTCTTGCATGTGTCGCCCTGACTCAGGATGTCTGTACCTGTACCGAACTCCTTCCTCACTCACTCTCTCTGCAGTCGACCAGAGTCGGCATGTCGGTGAACGCGGTGAGGAAACAGAGCTCAGATGAAGAAGTTCAGACTCTCGCCAAAGCTCTCATCAAGTCCTGGAAGAAACTGCTGGGTAAGTGTGTGTGTGTGTGTGTGAAGACCCGATAGAGTTTTATGTAACAGGAGTGAGGAGGTTATGGCGGTTGTTTGTGTGTCGTCACAGACGGTTCAGAGGAGAAAGAGAAGAAGAAGGATTGCTCTCCTGTGCGGTCATCATCCACCTCCAAGGACTCTGGCAGCAGCGAGAAAAGGTCTGTCACATGGTGATGTCACATGGTGATGTCACATGGTGATGTCACATGGTGATGTCCCGTTGGTCTCACTCCAAACCGCCGCTGCACTTCTGACTGCATCACTTCTTCTCCCATTCAGCAGTAAGAAGTCAGGAGAGTCTCCCACCACCCCAACCACACCCACCGCACCCATCACCCCCACCACCCCTCCCACCCCGACCCCCCCACCTCGGATCACCTCCTTCCCGCCCGCCCCCGTCACCACCAACAGCGTGCGGAACAAGTGCCGAGAGCTGCTGGTGGCAGCGCTGCAGACTGACGGTGAGGAGACGCCGTCGTATTTCTACAATCCAGAAATCTCTCTCTCTTTGGTCAAGATGTGACCAAAGCAGGGTTGCAAAGGGTTTCTGGTAAATTTCCAGAAACTTTCCAGCAACCTTCCATGGGAAGATGAGCTGGGGAATTTAAGAAATATTCCAAATCAATGGAAATTTATGTGCATTAACTGTAAATTGTGGGTAATTTAAAGAAACTGCATCATATCCAAACATAAATATAAAGATAATAATTTTAAAAAGTCAAGAACCTTCAATTTTTAAAATTCCCAGTTTATTCCCATGGAAAGTTTCCAACTTTGAAAATTCCCAGAACTTTCCAACCCTAGTACCGGACTTGAGTCGTGTGATAACGAAGTGCAAGAAGCTCAAAGTGTGTGTGTGTGTGTGTTTCCTAGATGACCATAAGACCATTGGCGTGGACTGTGAGCACCTCGCGGCCCAGATCGAAGAGGATATCCTTTCATGTCATCGACGCTTGAACAAACAGCGGGATTTCACACCTGAACGAAAAGATGTTGATCTGTGTGTGTCGACGGGGTGTGTTCCACTTTGTTAGACAAACATTGGAGCTGCTGCACTGGTAGCAGTGTGACTCTGAGAGAGTCACGTTTCTCATCAGCTTGCATGTTTCTGTTTGACTTGTGCAAACCTGGCACGCTTCTCTTCATTCAGAGAGGCCGTGCAGAAGATTCAAACGTTTCACACACGCATCTCCATCCCGATATTTCAGTGTGTGGTACGTCTTTATGTCTGTTGTTTTTGTCCTTGACCGCTCGTCGTGCTCACAGATCTTCCAGGAGTTCAAGTCCACGGACATGAAGTACAAATCTCGTCTACGGAGCCGCATCTCCAACCTCAAGGATCAGAAGAATCCAGACCTGCGGCGTAACGTGCTGTGTGGAAACATCTCGGCTCAGCGCATCGCCAGCATGACTGCCGAGGTCAGCCACATAGATGCATAATTAATTCTTTTCCTCCTCAAATTCAAGACAGCAAGAACATCTGGAAATCAGTCCAGATGTTCTACGAGATGTGACAGCCTTTTGTCAGCCTTGTTTCTGTATAGTTGGACAGTTTACTTCCTTGTAACAGCTCCCAGATTTCCTTCAATACTTCGACCTTTTGAGTCATCACGACGTGCCGCTTCTCAGACAGTGACTTTCAGTCAAAAAAGTAGTGCAGGAAACTTTGTGTGTGTGTGTGTGTGCGTGCAGGAGATGGCGAGCGCAGAGACTGAAGCAGATCAGAGAGGCTCTGACCAAAGAGTCCATCAGAGAACATCAGCTGTCGAAGGTCGGAGGAACCGAGACGGACATGTTCATCTGCAACAAGTGTCACGGAAAGAGCTGCACGTACACGCAGGTATGAACACACACACACACACACACACTCACACGAGGAAGTGTGAAGTCTGGATGAAGGTGCTTCATCATCTGTTTGCCCCCGTGTGTGTGTGTGTGTGTGTGTGTGATAGGTGCAGACCCGCAGTGCTGATGAACCCATGACCACCTTCGTGCTGTGTAACAGCTGCGGCAACCGATGGAAGGTAAACAAACAGGAGAGCGTTTAATGTTACACATTCGTGTCGCCTCTCGTGTTGAAAGGCATTCTGGGATATGTAGGATGTATTTAGCCGGTCAGTGACAGACTCTCACCACAAGATGGCAGCAGAGACCAGCCTGTGCTCCTCTTCCTCTCACCTCACTCTCTTCTCTGTATGTCCTCCTCACTCTCTCTCTTCCGTCTGTTTCTCTTCTTTCTGCCGTACATCTTTTTTTTTTAAATTCATTTTACTTTCCTTCTTTGTCTCCTTCATGTCTCTCCTTTCCTCTGCTTCCTCTTTTGTCCTTCCTCCTCCCTCCACCTCTTGTTTACGTCTCATACCTTCCTGCTGTCCTTTTCACCCTCCACACCCTCCCTCCATCTCATCACTCCATATTTACTCCTTCCTCCTTCTCTCCTTGTAGTTTTTCCAGTCCCTCCTTCCCTCCCTCCTTCCTCCCTCCCTCCCTCCCTCCCTTATTTTGCTCCTGGCTCTAGGTCAAGGTGAAGTGACTAATTTGAGAAGCTGATGGTTTGTGGGAAGTGTTGTTGTTTCAGCACGTTGAGAGGCTGAAACATGGCAGCAGAGAGAACGGCTGCGTTCACTTTTATGACATCAGGAGGGCTCCGGGTTCATTTTAGGAAAGTCTAACAAAATGTTAATAATCGATGATAAGCTGCTTCCATCATGCATGAACGTTGTGAAACTTCCCCATGTTTAAAGAGGCTAATGCAAACTTGTGTGACGTAGCAAAGACTCGATGTGTGTGTGTGTGTGTGTGTGTGTGTTTTTCCACTGGCCTGAAGCGGAGCGACTTCGTCAGACCGGCTTTTTAAAAAATGCAGAATTTTCATGAATCTTTAAAAAATGTTTAATCGTGATCTCTCTTTGTCTTTCTTCCAGTTCTGTTGAAGAGGAAGAGTGTGTGTGTGTGTGTGTGTGTGTGTGTGTGTGTGTGTGTGTGTGTGTGTGTGTGTGTGTGTTACCATGAAACAAACTGACTAAAGTGAATGTGGATTTAAAAAAAATGGGAAGTTATTTTTCTTTATTTTGTATCATTTCTTTTTATATATGAAACTTAGAGCTGTAATATATTCAGAGTTCGTGTCGTTTATTGGTTTCATTAGTTTTGTACGGAGCACGCAGAGTTTATTTCTTATGATAGAAGCTTTGAGCCGGACTGAAGTCACGTTGTGGAAACAGTGGATGTGCCTTTCTTTGCCATGTTACGCTGCCACACATTTTGCCTATAACATTTATATTAAAGTTGCTCTTGGATTAAGCCGACACCGCGACACTGTTTCTTTCTTTCGTCCTTCCTTCATGTGACGGATGCTCGACCAACTGAGCTAAACCAATAAAACCAGTCTCTGTTTTTAAGTGCTGCGGCAGGTGTCCTGAACATTTAAACAATTTGACATTTTAAACAATAAAAAAATGTAAATAAATAATGTAAAAACATTTGGAAAGTTTCCCTTTAAAACTTCATCAGTTGAGCGTAAACATTCCTTCAGACGTTGAACTGACTCTAACTGTGTTTTCAGTGAACGGCGTGGAATATTCCAGCAGCATCGCAGAGTCAGACTGAAGTAAACACAGCTGATCACTGCCGCGTCACCTTTTATTCATTCTGAGCACATTTCACCAAACCACATGTGCAAAGTTCGAACGCTAAATAAAACAAATCACGACTGACTCCGAGTATAAACCCCGAGCCGTCGCCTCGGTTTGGCGGCACGAGGCGTGTTGACAGAGGTGATGAAGAGCGGTGAGAACGCACAGCGGAGGAAGCTCCCGTTGTGTTTGTTGTGGAAACACCAGCTGAGCTCTTTCCATACATGAGCATGGGAGAGATGGAGGAAGGTGGAGAGGCACCGACGGGCCTGCGTGATACCAGGTTCTGTTCGGCGTCTCCTTGCTGGACGCAGAACAGACGTCTTGTGGTTCAGACGGACTGCAGTGAGGGAAACTGTTACTTAGCAAACACGATACAAAGCCACCACGAAATCTCTTAATTTAACACGTTTGGTTGGACGGAAAACTCTTCTTTGTCGCGTCGGACATCGTGTTTACTCGCCAAGCTGTCACCG
The DNA here is from genome assembly GCA_014281875.1 of Nibea albiflora. Lineage (NCBI taxonomy): Eukaryota > Metazoa > Chordata > Actinopteri > Sciaenidae > Nibea > Nibea albiflora. The sequence continues at coordinate 24,143,149 of CM024793.1, read as the reverse complement.
CTTGATCAAAAGCACTCACTGTTTTTATCTATAAATGCAGAATCTGTTCAGCATTCGAAGCTCTTCGGTTTCACTTTGCAGTCACCAGGAACGCTCTGACTTCTCATTCTCGTGAATCAATTTTCCGGATATCTACTACAAAGAAAAAAAAAAGGTACGAGACGTCGAGGACAGCGTCTAAATTTTCAGTCCGTGTTCTCGGGTGTCGTGTATTAAAATAACTAAACGTGAGGCAGGAAAAAGTATAAAAAAGGGCAGAAAATGAGCAGGAAACGTTTCTCATCAGCAGAAAACTAGACAGTGGAATGCTGGGAAAAAAGTGTGGGAGTGTGTGAGCATACTGTATGTAGGTGTGTGTGTGTGTGTGTGTCACATGGAGGATGAATCCTAAACACAAACATATCGAGTTACAGTTTAACTGTGGAAAAAGACCAGGCCTGTGTGTGTTGGTTTCCTTTAGGAACTCAGTGTTGGGAGTATCAACAGAGAGCAGCTCCGCGTCTCCGCGTCTCCGCTCAGTTCACGTTCACTTTCAGAGCGAGCCGTCCGCGCCGCTTTCCAGCCTGCAACCATTTTCTGCTCACACGGCCGGCGTGGTGAGGTTTGGGTTCACGGACAGTTCAGATCATTTTAATCACTATAAAAACACAACAGTATTATTATTATGAAGAAAAACTGGCTTTGGTTTTAAGAATGCTCGAAATCGGCTGAATTAACTAGACACACTTTGCAAACTACACAACATTATAGTTGTAAGTAATTAGTGTCTGATGTTAATTAAGAAAAGTGTACTGTATTTATTTATTTTAATATTTATCCATAAAATCTTTCGTGGCGTACAATACTGGAAAAAGACCACTAGAGGTCCACAGACCACGGGTTGCTCTTCGATGAAGACGCAAATAAAATGAAAGTTAAGAAAATGAAAAACTTTGACCGGAAGAGCGGAGTCATGAGGAGCCGGAGGAGGACACGAGGAGCCGGAGGAGGACACGAGGAGCCGGAGGAGGACACGAGGAGCAGGAGGAGGACACGAGGAGCCGGAGGAGGACACGAGGAGCAGGAGGAGGAGGACACGAGGAGCAGGAGGAGGACACGAGGAGCCGGAGGAGGACACGAGGAGCAGGAGGAGGACATGAGGAGCAGGAGGAGGACACGAGGAGCAGGAGGAGGAGGACACGAGGAGCAGGAGGAGGACACGAGGAGCAGGAGGAGGACACGAGGAGCAGGAGGAGGAGGACACGAGGAGCCGGAGGAGGACACGAGGAGCCGGGGGAGGACACGAGGAGCAGGAGGAGGACACGAGGAGCAGGAGGAGGACAGGAGGAGGAGGACACGAGGAGCAGGAGGAGGACACGAGGAGCAGGAGGAGGAAACGAGGAGCAGGAGGAGGACACGCCTCGTGTGAATGGATGGGAAGCCGGTGAGGGATCATGTGTGAGGCTTAACGTGTTCCAGGTTCTGATCCTAACACAGAAACGCGGGACTCATCGAGACTACCAGCTTCAGTTTGTCCATTCATTTTCACATTATAGTACTACATTACCCATGAGCCTCAGCGAGTCAGAGCAAAACCAGATTCAAAACAACTTCTGCTGAAATCAAAGAAACTCTTTTAAGCTGCTTGCTTTCTTGTTGCGTCACACCAAGAAAGTTGCTGGTTCGAATCCCGGCCGGGGGCCTTGACATGAATCTTAACAGGTTAACAGGCGACTCTAAACTGGCCGCAGGTGTGAGTGTGAATGATGAGTCAGCTGGGAGTCAGGCTGCAGCTCACCGTGACCCCGATGAGGACGAGCACGAGCTCTTACTGTGAGTCTAAACACGAACGCGACCTCTCAACGCGGCAGCAGCGTAAACTGGACGATGCGTACGTGAGAGCTGACCAACATATTTATTGGTTTGTGTCCCATTTTTCTGTTTTATGAGGACGTGTGTGTGTGTGTGTGTGTGTGTGACGGTCAACGGATACGGCGTCCATTCTTTACGCTGTCAGGTCGAGGGTTCGATTCCCAGAGAAGAAATGAAGTGACACACACACACACACACACACACACACACACACACACACACACACACACACACACTGAACAAAGGAAGCTTCCTCTCGTTGGATGTTCAAGGGTTTCCGTTTATATATGTACAATTAAAATCACAGTTTTAACAAAATATAAAATAAATAACATTAACAATACTAAGATAAATGCATTCTGAGCGATCAGTCCGTTAAGACCTCGGCATCTTTTTTTTTTTTTTTTTTAATCTGTTGTTTCTGCCTGTGCAGACAACTACAAACATTTGTTTTCCTCAAACTACATTTCCCATGAAGCACTGGGTGTAAGCATCCCATCTCACATATATCTTCTTTTTTTTTCTCTATATATTTTTTATTAGTTGGTTTTCATTAATATATCTATATATATATATATTTATATATATTTTTTTGCACCTGGGATTTCCTCCCACCCCCCTTCCTGAATCGACCAACCACAGTTCAGCCCTGCAGCCTCCCTGCAGCCAATCAGGAGCAGGTGTCCGAGTGGGCGACAGACAGTGGTGAGGTCAAAGGTGAGAGGTCACAGAGGCAGAGGTCAGCAGCAGCAGTGCCCAGGTAGGCCACCCTGGTGTGTGTGTGTGTGTGTGTGTTACTATACTCGTGAGGACAACTTTGACTTCCACATCAGCTCCTGCAGGCGGTTAAATAACGCTTAGTCATCTCGAAGAGTCGATTTCCGCTGAAGAGGCCGCCGTGTTTGCATCGATTAATCTGCAAAAATTAGTTTCTGATCTTTTAGTCACGAAATATTAAAAAATAAATAAATAAATAATTGAGAAAAATGCAAATCATGTTTAACAATTTTCACATTTAGTTTTCTCTCCACGGTGTCCACGTTGCAAAGAAGCTAATCAATGAATCAAATCATGAATCGACTAATTATCCTCACTATGAATCAGCAATTTTAGATAACACACTCCATGCGGTGCATTATTTTTCTATAACTCGATGGGTCAGAGTGCGTTATCGCTTCAGTTACCGGAAAAAAGACAAACGTCTGACAGCTCAGGTAAAAGTCTGTCTGCTGTCTGAGGTCGAGACGGAAGAAAAGATCCCCTCAAGTACAGTAACACAAACTCAGTAAGTGTGTGTGTGTGTGTGTGTGTGTGTTGTTTAACTCCAGTGTTTTATTGCACCTGTCTGTGGTGTCTGTGGTGTCGTGTCGGGTGGGGGGGGGATCAGTACAGTCTCAGAGGAATCCTCCTCTTCTCGCAAAAGAAAAGTAAAATCCAGGAAGGGCGTCGAGTGGGAGAAACCAAATGAACAAAATCAACATCATGAAAATGTTTCGTATAGTTTTCTCTTAAAAAATAGACGTCTCGTCTGTTTGTAAATCAGTAGTCGGAGGGAAGCGACATCCATCCATTCGTCCGTTTCTGTTTGTCACAGGAGTGAAATGATTGATCCAGCAAACGAGGGGGGATAAATTAACGAGACAGGCGGGGATGGAGGGAGCACCCTGTGTTTTCCAGTTGAAAGAGAGAAAAGGAAACAAAGAAAGAGAAACAGACAGCATCTTTTTCTTTTGCCCCTCCGTCAGTCCAGACGTGGATGAACAAAGGGTGAAAACAAGGCGATGAGGTGGGTGGAGGTCCACCTTTAACTGGCTCTTAAAGGTGATTGGATGATGAGGGGAGGGGCAATTCAGTAAAAATCCATGGCACAGGTGTGTGTGTGTGTGTGTGTGTGTGTTTCTCCCCTTTTAAACGTATCAAAATCTCCCAAAGTAATCGTGCGTCTCCACATAACGGCAGACGATATCCCAAAAGAAATATTTCAACATCCAGATCGAAGGAGGTGAGGGAGGAGGAGAGGTTCAAGGTAGGAAGGATGGAGGAGGAAGGACAGAAGACGACGGATGAAGAAAATCTGAATCTGCAGGACGGGCCGACGTCAGCTCACAGCTCACATCTCCGCGTAAGCCAGCCGATAATTAACGCGCAGGAATTCCAAAGATACGTTTGAAATTTAAAACCGGTGTCGCCGCCGAGCACCGACGAGTTTAGCAGTGACAACAGACCCGGGTCAGCTATCAGTGCCAACATCGTGATGGGTGGCTTACTGACCCGCATCCCGTCATCCTCAGACGGGACGGTTTGCTCCGAATGTTAAAGCGGTGCAAACTCCGTCCACCGAGGAAGACCGTGAGAACATCGCGGTCATTTATCGGTATACGATAGATTTGTTGTGGTTTTAACGGCACGTGGCGTTCTCTCTCTCCTGAATTTTACAAATAGACCGGATCCGAGGATTGAACCGGAGAGAAGTGATGAGAGGAGGAAACAGGAGGAGGGAGGACGTGTTGGCAACAGAATCAAAAAGTTCAGGATGTGGAGGAGAAAAAAAAGTCTTGGCAGTAATCTGACAGATTTGGGATTCGGAGAAGTGAACTGATCGTTCCTGGAGGAGTTTGTTCTGGGAGGAGTTTGCGTGAGGGCGAAGCGATGAAATGGTCTTGGCGTCGATCCCGTGACGTGCAGGATCAGAAGAGGACGGGACAGGTGGACTAGGACTCGGAGGAAGTGCGCGAGCCGCCGTGAATGAGCGACTTGTAGATGTTGGAGGAGAGGAATCGTGGGTAGGAGTCCCTGTGCATCAGCGTGTAGATCTGTAGCTGGGCGTCTTCGAACGCGTGAGGCGTCGGGTCCTGCATCTTCCTGTTGATCACCTCTCGAACCCGGGCGTCCAGACTCACCTGGAGAGACAAAAACACAGCTGTGATCCAATCAGACACACTGAGGACGGGCTATGATCCAATCAGACACACACGAGGCGAGGACGTGACTTTGACGAGCGATCGGATCCCGATCTATCGTGACGGTGGACACGTTAGCACCAGCCGTAAATGTGTGCGGGACACAGACTAATGATTATTTGTATTATTTATTCGGCTGATCATTTTTATGGATTAATCAGTTATTGTTTAATAATGAAAAAGGCCTTTTATATTTTAGATTTTCAGTCTGTGTCATCGCTTGCTTGTCAAACTAACACAGACGCAGCATAACTGAACAGCAGTGACTCAGAATGAGTCGAGCGTCAGCCAATCAGGACTCAAACTGTCTCCGTACAGGAAGTTTTTACCGGGACACAGAGATCGGACTCGGTTGCAGAGCTGACGATGATTCTTTACTAAGAATTAAAGAACCAGATGACGTGAACAGAAAACGCCTCGCACTGGAGGGATGGCTAGGAAAAATGTTAACGAAAAACTTCTAGCGTGAGATGAACTACAAAA
>CM024793.1:24102892-24132755 GCA_014281875.1 Nibea albiflora | reverse complement strand
TCACATGTTCCTCATCACCTCTCCTTTCATGTTCCTAATCACATCTCCTTCACATGTTCTCATTCACCTCTCCTTTCACGTGTTTCTATCACTATCCTTCACGTGTTTGCCTCATCACCTTCTCCTTCACGTGTTTCCTCATCACTCTCCTTCACATGTTTCCTAATCACCTCTCCTTCACATGTTTCCTCATCACCTCTCCTCATGTTTCCTCATCACCTCTCTTAACATGTTCCTCATCACCTATCCTTCAAGTTGTTTCTCATCACCTTCTCCTTCAAATGTTTCCTCATCACCTCTCCCTTCACATGTTTCCTGCATCACCTCTCCTTCATGTTTCCTCATCACCTCTTCTTCATGTTTCCTCACTCACTTCCTTCACGTGTTCAAATCATCACCTCTCCTTTCATGTTTCCTCATCACCTCTCTTCATGTTTCATCATAAAATCCTCCTTTCATGTTTTCCTCATCACCTCTCCTTCACGTGTTTGTTTCCTCATCACATCTCCTTATGTTTCCTCTACCTCTCCTTCATGTTTCCTCATCACCTCTCCTTCATGTTTCCTCATCACCTCTCCTTCATGTTTCCTCATCACCTCTCCTTGACCTTCCTTGATGTTTGGACTATTCATTCGTACCCAGAAGCTTCTTTAAGCGTATTGAAGGTGGAGTGTCCACATCATGGACATCGCGTCCATCCGACCTGTTGTCAGCTCACAGGTCAACAGAGAGCGCACGGCATGATGGGTAAGTTAACATGACATGTTTCAAACTTTAGATCCAAAATTATGTTGATTGTTGGTTTATGTTGAACATCTGATCTTTGTTAAAAACAAACAAACGAGCTGAAACATGTTTTAATGAAGGAACACATTTTATTTGATGTGTGTGAATCTACAATACAAACTTTAACACTAATATTCAGAGTGTGTGTAATAACAAACAGCTGCTCACTGATTCAAATCTTTAAAACATCAAGAGGACAACAGCTGACTGAAGGACTCAAACGTAGTCGCCTCAGTGGGTGGCGCCAATCTGGACAGCTGAGTCTCTGATTGGTTGGATTTCTGGCTCCACTTGTTCTTATTGGTCACTTTACGGTTTCTGGTTTGGATTCTGTCCTTCTTCATCGCCAACGGCCGGTTGACCTGAAACACACAACAGCAGGGATGTAACGATGCGTGACACCATTAAATATCAGTACGAATGGGGACGATTCACGCCGGTTCAGAAAACATGAATCGCGAATGCGAGAGAAGTAGGATCTGTTCAGACATCACGTGACTTACGTCACTACGTAAGACATGGCGACGGCAGTACCTGGTGTGGTTTGTAGTACAGTCATAGTACCCGGTGTAGTTTGTAGTGCAGTTGTAGTACCCGGTGTAGTTTGTAGTACAGTCGTAGTATCCGGTGTAGTTTCTAGTACTGTCGTAGTACCCGGTGTAGTTTGTAGTACTGTCGTAGTACCCGGTGTAGTTTCTAGTACTGTCGTAGTACCCGGTGTAGTTTGTAGTACTGTCGTAGTACCCGGTGTAGTTTGTACAGTCGTAGTACCTGGTGTAGTTTGTAGTACTGTCGTAGTACCCGGTGTAGTTTGTAGTACTGTCGTAGTACCCGGTGTAGTTTGTAGTACTGTCGTAGTACCCGGTGTAGTTTGTAGTACAGTCGTAGTACCCGGTGTAGTTTGTAGTACAGTCGTAGTATCCAGTGTAGTTTGTAGTACAGTTGTAGTACCCGGTGTAGTTTGTAGTACAGTCGTAGTACCCAGTGTAGTTTGTAGTACAGTCGTAGTACCCAGTGTAGTTTGTAATACAGTTGTAGTACCCGGTGTAGTTTGTAGTACAGTTGTAGTACCCGGTGTAGTTTGTAGTACAGTCGTAGTACCCGGTGTAGTTTGTAGTACAGTCGTAGTACCCAGTGTAGTTTGTAGTACAGTCGTAGTACCCAGTGTAGTTTGTAGTACAGTCGTAGTACCCAGTGTAGTTTGTAGTACAGTCGTAGTACCCAGTGTAGTTTGTAGTACAGTCGTAGTACCCAGTGTAGTTTGTAGTACAGTCGTAGTACCCAGTGTAGTTTGTAGTACAGTTGTAGTACCTGGTGTAGTTTGTAGTACAGTCCACAGGCGTTGCAGACAGGTTCTCCGGCAGCGTTCCTCCTCCACAGTGTCGTCGTGGTGGTGAAACAGTTCACACACTGAGTTTCTTTTCTTTGACTCACAACCTGGAACGACACACACACACACACACACACACACACACACACACACACACACTAACTCAATGAACACATTAATGTACATTGACAACAGTTAGCCTAGCTTAGCACAACACTGGAAACAGTGTGTGTGTGTGTGTGTGTGTGTGTGTGTGTGTGTGTGTGTGTGTGTGTGTGTGTGTGTGTGTGTGTTGTCTCACAGCTCTCCTCTTGGGTCTCAGCAGGGGTCTGTTGGTGCTTCTCTGACTGCAGGTGTTACACAGGTGATCACCTGCAGTGTCTCTCCTCCACAGGGGGGCGCTGCTCGTCCCACAGCTCACACACTGACGCTCTGAACAAACACACCAACAAAACATGAAATACACTCTGACACAGCACATGGACAGACAGGTAGACAGATGGGCAGACAGACAGGTAGACAGATGGGCAGACAGACAGGTAGACAGATGGGCAGACAGACAGGTAGACAGATGGGCAGACAGACAGGTAGACAGATGGGCAGACAGACAGGTAGACAGATGGGCAGACAGATGGGCAGACAGACAGGTAGACAGATGGGCAGACAGACAGGTAGACAGATGGGCAGACAGATGGGCAGACAGACAGGTAGACAGATGGGCAGACAGACAGGTAGACAGACGGGCAGACAGGCAGGTAGACAGACAGGCAGACAGGCAGGTAGACAGACGGGCAGACAGACAGGTAGACAGACAGGTAGACAGACGGGCAGACAGACAGGTAGACAGATGGGCAGACAGGCAGGTAGACAGACAGGTAGACAGATGGGCAGACAGATGGGCAGACAGACAGGTAGACAGATGGGCAGACAGACAGGTAGACAGATGGGCAGACAGACAGGTAGACAGATGGACAGACAGATGGGCAGACAGATGGGCAGACAGACAGGTAGACAGATGGGCAGACAGACGGGTAGACAGATGGGCAGACAGATGGGCAGACAGACAGGTAGACAGATGGGCAGACAGACAGGTAGACAGACGGGCAGACAGGCAGGTAGACAGACGGGCAGACAGGCAGGTAGACAGATGGGTAGACAGACAGGTAGACAGACAGGTAGACAGACGGGCAGACAGGCAGGTAGACAGATGGGTAGACAGACAGGTAGACAGACAGGTAGACAGACGGGCAGACAGACAGGTAGACAGATGGGCAGACAGGTAGGTAGACCTCTCACCTTGTACATTGTCCCGCCCCCATGTCTGACTGCCAGGTAGCACCAAATCAGAGGAGGTGGAGGAGGAGGAGTAAACGTCGCCATAGTAACTGCTCCATCCAAGTGTTGAGGACAGGTGGAGGGTGGGGGGCACCCCAGGATCACTATATAAGGAAGAGGAAGGAGTGGGCAGGACATATGAAGAGCTCAGTGATTGACAGCCAGAGTCGTCCAACCAGTGACAGGAGGTGATGAGCTGACGACTGGCAGCGGTCAGCCGCACGGCCTCATCGGACATGTTTGTTGATTAGATGAAGGTGTGTGACGAGGCGGAGCTAACCTGCAACAAACAGAAGAAGAATGTGATTACACATAACATAAACAGGAAGTGCGGCGCCCCTGAAGGGTCCAACAGGAGCAGCAGCCATCAGAGAAAACTTTAAAGTGAGCTTGTTCAAAACAAACGACGAGTCGACACGTCTGAACACTGATGCTAACCCATGAGCTGCTTGTCAAGTACAAAAAGTACTCAGTACTGCAGGTTCCTGCAGCTCTATAAAGTATATTAAACTCATCATTGATCATCTATAACTGAATATTAATGAACTGATCATGAGTAACTGTACCTGAAGCTGTCAGATGAACATTTGAAGAATGTTAAATGAAAGTTTAAAAAAATGTGACTCACAGAACCGACGAGCTGCTCACCAACACACGACTGTGACTGTCTGAGCTCTGACTGACAGATGAGCAGGAGAAACAGGAAGTGGGAGGTGACAATTTGAGTCACCTCCCACTTCCTGTTTCTCCTCTTCTTTAAAAAACTTTTGTTTTATTGAATCTTCATTAATCAGCGGATTTAATAAACATTTGTTATTTTATAGGCAGAATTATTCTAACACCATTAATGCAACAGTACAGTACAGTACAGTACAGTTCACTCTCACCTGTTCAGGTGATTCACTTAAGACAGGAAGCAGGGACACCAAATATGGTCACTTCTGGCTCCAACGAAAACAAGATGGTGATGAGTCAGAGGTAAAAGGTGAATGAAAACAAACTCAGGTTTTGTTCATCAGTTATAATTTATTGATGTGATCTTTGTGTTTTATCACCATTAATATTCATCATATCATTAAAAATCATCATCTCATTAATATTCATCATTTCATTAAACAAACAGGAAACTGAAAAAGACAGGAAGCTTTGTGTCAGATCAGAGTCACATGGTCACTCAGAGGCAGGAGGCATGTCCCTGCAGCAGTGCGGGGTCTACCACGCTTCTCTGAAGGGGCAGGTCTAATGAGAAGTCAGTGGGTGGAGCCTGCAGACGCTGGCGAAGAGGTCGGCCCCCCCTCTGAGGGATGGGCAGCTCTGAGTGATGAGCAGGAAGTGGAGAGGAGAAGAAGTATGGATGGAGGAGAGCCTGCAGAGGACAGGAAGACCACCATCAATACATGGATCAATCCATCAACCAACCAACCAACCATCCATCCAACCAGTCAACCAGTCAGTCAACCATCCAACCAACCAACCGTCCAGCCAGTCAACCATCCAACCAGTCAACCAACCAACCATCCAACCAGTCAACAAACCAACCAGTCAACCAACCAACCATCCAACCAGTCAACCAACCAACCAGTCAACCACCCAACCATCCAACCAATCAACCAACCAACCAGTCAACCAACCAACCATCCAACCAGTCAACCAACCAACCAGTCAACCAACCAACCATCCAACCAGTCAACCAACCAACCATCCAACCAGTCAACCAACCAACCATCCAACCAGTCAACCATCCAACCAGTCAACCAACCATCCAACCAGTCAACCAACCAACCATCCAACCAGTCAACCATCCAACCAGTCAACCATCCAACCAGTCAACCAACCATCCAACCAACCAACCATCCAACCAGTCAACCATCCAACCAACCAACCAACCAGTCAACCAACCATCCAACCAGTCAACCATCCAACCAACCAACCATCCATCCATCCAACCATTAACCTTTAGTCTGGTATGAGTGGAGACAGACAGAGTCAGACACCTCTTGAGGGACTCCACCCTCTGACCTGCACAGACCTGATGTCACTTCCTGTTTCCTACCTGTCTGGCGGAGCAGCGCTGTTTGGATGGATAAACCAGGAACTTGTAGAGCAAGTCAACGGCCTGAGGGGACGTGTCAGGGACGATCTCCTCCAATGGGATCGCTGGATTCTCCTTAAAGGTGATTTTATTGTAATCTGGCAGTTCAACGATCTCCTGGATGGAACATGGTGAGGTCACAGGTCTGACATCATCACAGGCTTCACCAATCACATTATGTGTTACAGTGTGTGTGTTACCGGCCAGCTGTCCTGTGTTGGTGTACCCAGCACTCTGAGGACGCAGCACAGTTGTTCAATGTCGTTTTCTCCAGGAAACAGAGGAGACAAGTTCAAGAGCTCCCCAAAGATACAACCCACCGCCCTGCAACACACACACACACACCACACACACTTCAGACTGATGCTGCCCCCTGCTGCTCAGAGGACAGATGTGCCTCAGAGTAACTGAGTATTTCAGCAGTAGGAGTACTCAGAGTAGTTTGTTCTCACCACAGGTCGACTCCCTCGTCGTACTTTCGGGCTCCGTACAACAGCTCAGGAGCTCGGTACCATCTACACACACACACACACACACACACACAGTGTATTGATATGACTGTACCAGAACGTGACGTGAAATGGTGCAAAGACTCAGACGTGTCACAGAGATTACGTCCAAGTTTTAGACAGTCTGTGATGATGCGTACAGTCTGTGTGATGTCATCACCTGGTGGCCACCTGGTGGCTGTACAGTCTATCTTCCTGCTCGCTAAACAATCTTGCCAAACCAAAGTCTGCAATCTTCAGGTGACCTGATGAGCTGATGAGGAGGTTTGCCGGCTTCAGGTCCTGCTCACACACACACACACACACACACACACATACATCAGAGCTTTTATTCTGAAATCCTCTTCCACTTCCTGTATGCTTCCAGGGGGCCAGAGAGCGGGAAACTCACGCGGTGCATGATGTTGTTGTGGTGCAGGAAGGCCACGCCCTTTAACAGCATCATCATGTAACCTTTGACCTGAGCCGGGGTCAAAGGTCGCTCAGAGTTTCTGATGACCTCAGAGAGGTCGGACAGCATGAAGTCAAAGACGAGGACAAACCCCGTCCCATGAGGGAACACATCCTTCAGCTTGACCACCTGAGGAGGAAGAGGAGACTGAGAATGACCTCACTGACGTCTGACCTCGCTGACCTCTGACCTCTGGTACTCACGTGCTGGTTGTCCTCGATCTCCTGCAGAGCCTTGATCTCCCTCAGGGCCTGGTTCGGGATGCCGTCCTCCAGACGCCTCAGAGCGACCTTCTTCAGAGCCACCGTCTCCCCGGTCTGAACCGGGTCCAAGCAACGCAGGCAACAGTACAGCAACGTTAAATCAACGTTAGACCAACCTTAAATCAACGTTCAGGCAACGTTGAACGGGTCATTCTGATCGATGATTCTGGTTCATTGATTGATTGACTAACTGACGTTCGAACAGTCCTCACCTCGATGTGTTTGGCCTTGAACACAATGCCATGAGCTCCTTCTCCGATCCGGCCCAGGATGCTGTACTGCTCCATGTCACTGCCCTCGGCTCGGTTCTGTTTGGATGAGTTCAAGTGTTAAACTGTGAAGTGTGTTCTCTGCAGTGACACTAACGAACCGAACAGTTCGTCCATGTTTCTTCTGAATCACGAGCCGGAGCTAACAGCTAGCTCACTGTGTGCTAACGTTGCCATGGAAACACACAGGCTAATCGCTAAGCTAAGCTAGTTCCGCTCAAGCTAACACGTCATAATCAGCTCGTTTTGTCTGTTTGGCGCCAAAAAAGCAGCTGATAGAAATACACACAGTGACGTCGTTTATGATAATTATGATAATGTGATGAAATGTTTGTTTAACATTCAGGAAACGTTAAACAAACGTTTCATGTTAAACGGACGAGCTGCAGACCCGCCAGCGGTCCGCCATGTTTGTTTACAGTGACGTCACGAGAAGAGTCACTGCATACCCAGACTCACATACGTGAATATAATTATAATATATGATTAACGTGATTATATAAATATCTTCTATAAAACTACGCAAGTTCCGGTGCACAGTTCAAATGTTGATGCGTCTTTTCTAGACTTCTGCTTTTATTTTGAAATGAGGAAGCACTTGTTCACCGTGCGTTCACATCCGGTTCGGAGTTTTGGCGTTTACATGAGGCGTTAGCATGTTAACGGACAGATAACGACACCGAACCATCCACGGTACCGACACCGTCAGACAGGCCGTCAGACAGTCATCGCCGGAAGTTCAGATTTAAACAGGAAACGGAACAATGTCTTCATCTGATGATGCTAATGCTAATGCTAACGTGGAGCAGAAGATTCTGCAGTATGAAAAGTTCATCAGTGAAGTCCTGAAGAGAGACTTAGAGTGAGACACACACACACACACACACACCTGTACACACACACCTGGACACAGGCAGAGTAACATGTACTGATGAAGATGATGACTGTGTGTTTGTCAGGAGAGTTTTGGAGCAGAGAGATTCAGTTTATGAGAAGATCTCTCAGTACCTACAGCTGAAGAACACCATCCAGAGTCTGCAGGTACACACACACACACACACACACACACACAGAATGTCATGGGGTACTGTCTAATCGTCAAAAAATCAGCTCCTGAGTCCTTTCCTAACCACTTTTCCATGATCTTGATGGAAAAAGGAAAGATGTGAAGGAGAGGTGACGAGGAGTTAGGAGAAGTGGACTGCTCTCACACTTAGACTCGTCATGAAGCGACGGTGAATGTTATTGACGTGATCTGTGGTAAAACTACAAAGTCCAGAAGATGGACTACAAACGCTCACCTGAGATACTTCCTGGATCCTCCCCGCGCTCTGACCGTGTTGCTTCATGAAATATAAAAATGTGACGTCATCACCAACGTCAGAGTTAAATAATAAATGAATATTGTCCACCTGAAGTCAGGTGAAGTGCTGAAGGAGACAATAAAGGAAGCATTGAGGCTCCTTTCCTGAGACTGGAGGAGCAGTTCAGTCTGTACACACTGTGACTGTGTGTGTGTGTGTGTGTGTGTGTGTGTGTGTGTGTGTTCTGCAGGAGTCTGGCTCTCAGCAGCTGAAGACAGACGTTGATCTTGGCTGTAACTTCTACGTCCAGGCTGAAGTGTAAGCGGATCAATAACTTCCTCCAGTCAGTCAGGAAAACAAACAGAACCTTTCAAAATAAAATGTGATCAGTGTAAATTAAAGGTGTCGTTAACCCTCAAGCTGCTTTAACGCCCTTAAAGGACTTGCTGCTGTAACCCCGCCCCTCTCTTCCTGTCTGTCAGCGAGGACTCGTCCAGGATCTTTGTTGCCATCGGGTACGGCTTCTTTGTGGAGATGACGCACGACGAAGCTCTGCGATTCATCGAGAAGAAGACCAATCAGCTCACAGCGTGAGTTCATCATGACAGGAAGTACATCACAGGACAGGAAGTATGAGATGCTAACGTGCTAACGCTGTGCTTCAGCTTCACAGATCAGCTGACCAAAGACTCGTCCAAGATCAAAGCCAACATCCGCATGGTGCTGGAAGTGAGTCACCCCGAGAATCAGCTTACATCAGACTGATTATTTACCTGAGTATTAATGATCAATGTCATACTTCTTCTTCTTCTTCTTCAGGGTCTGCGGGAGCTGCAGGGACTGTCAGACCTCCCAGAGAGCAGAAGAAGAGAAGTTTACTAGATGTGATGGACGAGGAGAGGACGAGACATTCACTGACCTCTGGAGAGCGTTCAGTCCTTGAACTTGTCGTCATCATTCAGAGAAACGGACTCTTAACAGTGAGAACAGTGCTAACAGGAAGTGCTAATGCTGATGATGCTATCTGACTCCATGTGAACAAACACACCTGTGAAGAACGTCTGGATCTACCTGCACATGGACTGAACTGTCCACGACATGTTAGCTTAGCTTAACACAGAGACTGGAAGCAGGGGGAAACTGTTAGCTTAGCTGAACACAAACAATTCTCTTTTTATTAACGTGTCAGAGTTTTACTGAAAGGAAGTGTCTGTAACCTTTCAAAATAAAGTCACAGGAAGTGACTGACTGTTCTCTTTAATGTTGCAAATGTGTTTGCTGAAGGTTGTTTTTGTGTTCTGATGACACATTAAACATCATCATGTGTCACATTAGATCAGATGTTAATTATGTGCTGCAGTGGTCCAGGGTTTGAATCTGACCTGTGGCCTATGTCTGTCTGTCTGTCTGTCTGTCTGTCTCCACGTTCCTGTCTGTCTGTCTCCACGTCCCCGTCTCTCTCTCTGTCTGTCTCCATGTTCCTGTCTCTCTGTCTGTCTGTCTCCGCGTCCCCGTCTCTCTCTCTGTCTGTCTCCATGTTCCTGTCTCTCTGTCTGTCTGTCTCCACGTTCCTGTCTGTCTGTCTGTCTGTCTCCGCGTTCCTGTCTGTCTGTCTCCACGTTCCTGTCTCTCTGTCTGTCTGTCTCCGCATTCCTGTCTGTCTGTCTCCACGTTCCTGTCTGTCTGTCTGTCTGTCTCCGCATTCCTGTCTGTCTGTCTCCACGTTCCTGTCTGTCTGTCTCCACGTTCCTGTCTGTCTGTCTCCACGTTCCTGTCTCTCTGTCTCCACGTTCCTGTCTCTCTGTCTCCACGTTCCTGTCTGTCTGTCTCCACGTTCCTGTCTCTCTTCAGCTGTCTCTGTACTGTAACTGCAGTTTATTCAGCTTCAGTGATGTCATCAGGATCATTGTTGTTGTTTCTGTTCAAACATGAAGATTCAAAATAAAACACAGGAAGCTCCTCATGGACTCTGTAGAGCTGATACCAGGTGACCCGGTACCAGGTACCAGCTGCAGGTGACCCAGTACCAGCTGCAGGTGACCCAATGTCAGCGTGTTGACGAACACGGAGCCTTGTGAGCCGTTAGCTCGGCTGATCTCAGATCTGCTCAGTCAGCAGCATTCAGGCTGTTGCCATGGGAACTGGATGCTGAATAGAGACACGCAGTACAAAAAAGCACTCTCTCTCACACACACGTCATGTGACTGGAGCTCCATCACTGATTGGTTTGTGTTGCTCAGCGGCTCCTCGGCAGCAGCAATCTGTCTTTGATGACCTTTGATTTGAATCTGTTGGTTTGAAGCTTTGCTCAGCGGCTCCTCGGCGTCTGACGCAAGGTTTAAAAAAAGACCGGAACTCAGGCAAAGTGCGCCGCATTCCTTCAAAATAAAAGTCATTTGTTGGGTATTAAAATAGATAACCTGGAGGTGGGGACACATCACCTGTTCACCTGTTGATCATTCATTTTATTTATTAGTTTTATCGTTTAGTTATTTAACAGAGACAGTGAACGTCCAGAAAACATTAATGAAACGTTTCTGTAAATGTGGCCTCTTCATGCCAGATGGACTTCCTCCTCTGAAGAGTCCTGGTCCAGAGTCCTGGTCCAGAGTCCTGGTCCAGAGTCCTGGTCCAGAGTCCTGGTCCAGAGTCCTGGTCCTCATCGTTCAGTTGAACATAATGAGGCTACTGAAGTTTTATTTTGAAGTCCGCCACCGGAAGTGTGATCGTTACCGTGGCCGGTGAGCTGACAGGTGTGAAGTAGTGAGGAGGCGTACCGGAAGAAAGTGAAGAAGAAAACAAGTGATGAATGTTTCCACACGGAGGCTTCAGTCCGCTCACCGCAGAGAGGCACCCGGACCGGGACTACCAGCTACTTTTAGTCCGTGTCGGAGGAGTCCGGACGGGTTCCGGTGAAGTCTGTGGATCCTGGCCGCAGTCGGAGCGCTGTTTGGGGGCTGACGCACCAGCAGGAGGGGGGGGTGGGGGGCTGTCACAGCAGGCTAGGCTAGGCTAGGCTAGGCTAGGTGATTAGCACGCTAGGCTAACAGCTTCAGCAAACCGTGAACCCGGAGAAACTTTGAGGAGGAGCGGGGAAACACGAGCGGGGAAACACGAGCAGCGGCTCGGTGCTCGGCCGCTCCGGAACCGACTGACGACATTTACCGCCAAAAAGCTGTTAGCCTGACAGCCTTAGCATCGCTAGTTAGCTCCCGTCAGCTAACAGGCTTTGACAGGATGTAACATGAAGTCGCTCCGTGGACACGCAGACTCAGTAAACTGACTTCAGATATTAGACTTTAATCACCATTAGCATATCAATTAGCACTAAGTTGTGTTCGTCTGCTGTCGCGTCTGACACATAAATGGACTTGTTTGGGCTGTTCGTCGGACGTGTTTTCCCGGGCTGAGCTAACTTTATCTCGGCTGTCGGTGAGTGGTTTGTTAGCATGGAGCGACGGAAGCCCGGCGGCAGCAGCAGCTCGGAGCCGTTACATAACGCCAGCGGGGCGCGGGAGAAGCTGCTGAACGTCGCCTCCTCTGTCCGGCTCTGACAGCTATACACCGCTCCGACAGACAGACACTCAGACAGACAGACACTCAGACAGACAGACAGACAGACAGACGACCACAACAACACAGCAGCATGGAGGAGGTGTGAGCCCGCTGCAGAGACGGACCAGACCGACAGAAACGTGAAGATGGAGTCAAACCCGCTGATAAACGGTGAGAAACGCTGCTGATGGAGGTGTGTGTGTGTGTGTGTGTGTGTGTGTGTGTGTGTGTGTGTGTGTTTCTATGCAGTTTGGAGGGAAGCAGCAGCTTTGCAACAGGTGTGTGCCTGCAGCAGCCTGCGGCTCTGTGTGTGTGTGTTGAGGTGTAGCAGGTATTATGATGCTGAATGCTGGTTGGATCGTCTTTGTTGCTGCAGCGTGTACAGACCTGCAGCCAGAGGACAGGTCGACACTGAACCAGGTGAATGTGAGAATGCAGGTGTGTTTTCCCTCCTCACTGAGGCACCTGAACCAGGCCTGCAGCCATGACAGTGAAAAGTGAAGAAAAGTTTGAACGCATGTCAGGAAGACTAAACTCTGTAAAGACACACGGAGTGCAGGAAAGACCCGGTAGAGTGCAGGAAAGACACGGTAGAGTGCAGGAAAGACACACAGAGTGCAGGAAAGACCCGGTAGAGTGCAGTAAAGACCCGGTAGAGTGCAGTAAAGACCCGGTAGAGTGCAGTGAAGACACGGTAGAGTGCAGTGAAGACCCAGCAGAGTGCAGTAAAGACCCGGTAGAGTGCAGTGAAGACACGGCAGAGTGCAGTAAAGACCCGGTAGAGTGCAGTGAAGACACGGTAGAGTGCAGTAAAGACCCGGTAGAGTGCAGTAAAGACACGGCAGAGTGCAGTAAAGACCCAGCAGAGTGCAGTAAAGACCCGGTAGAGTGCAGGAAAGACACGGTAGAGTGCAGGAAAGACACACAGAGTGCAGGAAAGACCCGGTAGAGTGCAGTGAAGACACGGCAGAGTGCAGTAAAGACCCGGTAGAGTGCAGTGAAGACACGGCAGAGTGCAGTAAAGACCCGGTAGAGTGCAGTGAAGACCCAGGAGAGTGCAGTAAAGACCCGGTAGAGTGCAGTGAAGACACGGTAGAGTGCAGTGAAGACCCGGTAGAGTGCAGTGAAGACCCGGTAGAGTGCAGTGAAGACACGGTAGAGTGCAGTGAAGACACGGTAGAGTGCAGTGAAGACACGGTAGAGTGCAGTGAAGACACGGTAGAGTGCAGTGAAGACACGGTAGAGTGCAGTAGACCCGGTAGAGTGCAGTAAAGACACGGTAGAGTGCAGTGAAGTCTGGTCTGTGATTGGAGGTTTCAGGTTCCTCGTTACAGACGTGATGTGGACTGTTATCATGGAGACAGGTGGAAGTCAGTGATGTAATACTCACATGTTGTCATGGCAACACTGACGCACTCTGATCTGATGTTAGTGTTTGTGAGATGACATGATGATGAAACACAGGAAGTAGTACTGTTACTACAGCGGGTCGTCCACTCATCAGATGATGGGGTTCGATGCCCGGCTCGGCCGGTCCGCGTGTCAAACTGCTTCCTGTCAGTCGCTCTGGATAAAATCGTCAGCTGCATGTAAATGTAAGTACTGCAGTACTGAGTACTATACACAGTGACAGCAGTATTGTTGTGTAGTTGTATTGTGTGTGTTGTAGTCCGTCTCTGTTGACGTTTGTGTTGATTGGCTGACACACTGGTAGGAAGTAGAAGCCACAGTGGAACAGGAAGTGGCCATGAAACCACGCTCTTCTTCTGTGGTGGAGAACGTGGTTTGTTCTTCAGCCTCTCTCTCCATCAGCTCGGTGCTCGGGTGGTGTTTCTCCACCAACATGAAGCTGATCTCACATCAGTCACTTTAAAGACGAGGTGAACGTCCAGCTGTGTGAGGCGGTCGATGCAGTCATTGGGTGTGTCATCAGCTGATGAGCTGGAACTAATTAGCTGATCTGTCCTGGATGAAGCCTCACAGGGCGGACCTGTGTGTGCGTGCACCTGTGTGCGCGTGCACCTGTGTGCGCGTGCACCTGTGTGCGCGTGCACCTGTGTGCGCGTGCACCTGTGTGCGCGTGCACCTGTGTTTCAGGACTGTTCTGACCCAGAGGCCGGTAGAATCAGGTCTTCAGCTCTCTGCTGTGTTTATTGAGTCACATGTTTCATTGTCTCTGTCTGCTCAAACAACAACAGTGTTCAGACGTCTCAGCGTCTGACCGATCAGCTAGCTGTGCTAATGCTAATGCTGAATGAGCTGGAAGGACACAATGACGTAACCATGGTTACAGCTGTAGCCATGGTAACCGTAGACAACAAAGATGGAGAGGCTGGAGCTGAGACAGATCACAGACATGAAGCTGTTTCAATGTTTAATGAACGTTCGACATCAGTGAGTGTCTGAAGTGCCTTTGAGCAGGGCAGCAGCAGCTCTCTCTCTCTCTCTGTGTTCATTCCTCTCTCGCTCACCGTCCTTCTCCCTTGGTTACCATTGATGAAAGGTCTCTCACCATGGCGATGGTTTCCAGGGTGTGTGATAGGTTAGTTGTGTAACAGGTCAGCCAATGATAATGAGGCTCATTTACATAAAGTCTGTGTCGGTGTAATCAGTCGAGCTGCTGCTCTCTTATACACCCTGTCTGCCTGTCTATCTGTGTACCTGTCTATCTAACCCCCTCTACCCCCCCCCCCCCCCAGCCATGGACCCCTCCATCACGCTGTGGCAGTTCCTGCTCCACCTGCTAGAGGACCAGCGGCAGCGTCACCTGATCTCCTGGACAGGTGAGGATGGAGAGTTCAAGCTGCTGGACGCCGAGGAAGTTGCACGACTGTGGGGGCTCCGCAAGAACAAGCACAACATGAACTACGACAAGCTGAGCCGAGCACTGCGATACTACTATGACAAGGTACTGCACAGTACTACTGATACAAAAAGAATACACAATATGAATTACCACAAGCTGAGCTACTATAATTAGTACCTGTATAGTACTACAATGAAGTACTACTGCTCCTGTAACTGCTGTTAATACTGCTGTTTGTACTTGGATTGTGCCTCACCTGGTTCAGAACATCATCAAGAAGGTCAGCGGGCAGAAGTTTGTCTACAAGTTTGTCAGTCAGCCTGACCCGTCCGTACCTGAGGGGGTCCGCAATGGAGACGAGGCCCAGCGGAGGGATGGCGACCCAAACAGCCAATCAAAAGGCCTCGGGGGTGTGACCTCAACCTGTCCATCAAAGGGCTTACCACAGGTACACACAGTCACATGACTATGATGTTTAATCTCTGGGTTGATCGGCGTCTGTACTGATTGATCGGCGTCTGTACTGATTGATCGGCGTCTGTATTGATCCCCAGCGCTCGTCGCCC
This sequence comes from Nibea albiflora, assembly GCA_014281875.1. Lineage (NCBI taxonomy): Eukaryota > Metazoa > Chordata > Actinopteri > Sciaenidae > Nibea > Nibea albiflora. Next base: position 24,117,489 of record CM024793.1, on the reverse strand, counting down.
AGCAGCTCTCAGAAGAGCTCCCGTAACGACTACATGAAGTCTGGCCTCTACTCCACCTTCACCATTCAATCACTGCAGGCTTCACCCAACCCACGGCCAATCAAGACAGAGCTGCTGCTCCAACAAGACCCCGCCCCCAAGGTCGATCGCATGCCCAGAGAGGTGAGAGAGACCCCGACCTGATGCCACCTACAGGACAGAAATGTCATGACAGTTTATTATTTGTACACTGCAGAACATTTAAACTGAACAATGTTCAGACCTCCATGCTTCATGATGGGAACCACACATGCAGTTTAATGACTCTTCCATCCTGATGTGTCTTCCTCTTCCTCAGGTCTGTGCCCTTTCAGAGTCCTCTCCGTCAGTAGGTGGCGCTGTTGACTCTGCTCTGCAGGTGATTGTCACTCAGGCATCTCCCTGTCCGACTCCGGCTCTCAGCCCGCAGATACCAGCTAACTCCGCCAGCCAATCACAAGTCAGTATGAGGCCCCGCCCCTTGCTTCGTCCCTTTGTATATTAATTTAATCAATAAAATTAATGTTTTCTCTTTAGCATAAAAATAAACAATAATTCACATTTCATTCATTACAATGCTGACTGTAGCTGACTGTAGCTGACTGTAGCCGACTGTAGCTGACTGTAGTCGACTGTAGCTGACTGTAGCCGACTGTAGCCGACTGTAGCCGACTGTAGCAGACTGTAGCCAACTGTAGCCGACTGTAGCAGACTGTAGCCGACTGTAGCCACTGTAGCAGACTGTAGCAGACTGTAGCTGACTGTAGCTGACTGTAGCAGACTGTAGCAGACTGTAGCAGACTGTTGCAGACTGTAGCTGACTGTAGCTGACTGTAGCCGACTGTAGCCGCCTGTAGCCGACTGTAGCCGACTGTAGCCACTGTAGGTGACTGTAGCAGACTGTAGCAGACTGTAGCAGACTGTAGCAGACTGTAGCTGACTGAAGCTGACTGTAGCTGACTGAAGCTGACTGTAGCAGACTGTAGCAGACTGTAGCAGACTGTAGCAGACTGTAGCAGACTGTTGCAGACTGTTAGCAGACTGTTGCAGACTGTAGCTGACTGTAGCCGACTGTAGCCGACTGTAGCAGACTGTAGCCGACTGTAGCCGACTGTAGCCACTGTAGGTGACTGTAGCAGACTGTAGCAGACTGTAGCAGACTGTAGCAGACTGTAGCTGACTGTAGCTGACTGAAGCTGACTGTAGCAGACTGTAGCAGACTGTAGCAGACTGTAGCAGACTGTTGCAGACTGTTGCAGACTGTAGCTGACTGTAGCAGACTGTAGCTGACTGTAGCCGACTGTAGCCGACTGTAGCCACTGTAGGTGACTGTAGCAGACTGTAGCAGACTGTAGCTGACTGTAGCTGACTGTAGCTGACTGTAGCTGACTGTACAGACTAGACTGTAGCAGACTGTAGCTGACTGTAGCAGACTGTAGCTGACGGTTTTGACTTTGCCGCTCCTTTCTTGATGAACTTTGGTTATCATTCGAAGATGAAGAGCGCTGTTGCGTGTCCTCGGCCCGGCAGCGGTCTGAACTCGACCCGTGTTAAACGTCTCTGTCTTTTTTCCCAGAATCCTCCTGGTGAGCCTCCTCACATTTACCTCAGCAGTGTGGGGGACCCGTCCTCCCTCACCCCTCTCATCCCTCTGGGTCCCGTTGGAGGGGCAGCGAGTCCCGTCCCTGCCCCCCATATGTCTCAGCAGGATGACTGCTTCCCCCCTCATTCCCACACCGCTCCTCACCCGACTCACCCGACTCACCCCCCGCCTGTGTTCGTCATCATCAACCCCCCTCCTCCTCCCCCCCAGCAGCAGCAGGCCGCCATGACGGCCGCTCCCCCCGCTGTGGCTCCTCCTCCCAGCCGCCCCCCTCCTCCCCCGATCGTAATCAAGGAGGAGAACCTGCCATCAGAGAAGGAGCTGCTGGAGATGGTGAGCATGGAGGAGAAACAGGTGGAGGAGGTGAGAGGTGTCCTGCTTTCTGCTGAGTCGTGGTTCTGACTGATGACTCGTCACTCATGGCATCTCTCCTTCTAGGTCCCTCAGCTGATCTGCGGGTCGGTGGAACCAGAGTCCTCCCTGACCATCGCGGAGAGCCCGCCGCCTCCCTGCATGGAGGCTGTGGTCGGAGGTCAGCTTGCAGGGGAGGGTGGAGCGGAGAGCCAGGGCGAGGACACACGCACAGGTAACAGGAAATGACTGTTTAAGGACATTCTCCATCTCTTGCTCTACTTAATGTTCAGGTTCTGGTTCTGGTCTCAGGTGTCTGTGTGTCCTCAGGTCCCTCCGTCCCTCCTGTGGTCTCCTCCTCAGCAGTGACCTCCCCGGTCACCTCCTCCTCCTCATCAGACTCCGCCCCTCCCAAACCAAAGAAGCCTCGAGGTCTGGAGCTGCCGTCATCGCCCTCCCTCCCCCCCGGCCTGTCCCTGGATAAGGTCTGACCTCTGACCTCACATGTCAGTGATCAATAACGATCAATAACAGGTGATGACATCACTTCCTGTTTCCTCTGCAGGTCAATGCAGCTGTTAACAGTCTGCTGGCTCCTGGATCAGCGACCAACACCCTAACCCCGACCGTCATCACCTCCCACGCACTGGTACACACCCACATGTCTGCCTGTTTGTCTACACACCTACCTACCTGTCTGTCTGTACACCTGTCTCTCTGTCTGCACACCTGTCTGCACACCTGTCTGTCTGTGTGATTCTGATGGTTCTGTTCTGTCCGTCCAGACTCCGGTCCTGTTGACTCCGAGTCCTCTTCCCTCGACGATCCACTTCTGGAGCACGCTCAGTCCAATCGCTCCTCGCTCTCCGGCCAAACTCTCCTTCCAGGTAAATGCCGTGTCACCGTGGCGATGACAGATGGACAGACACACACTGATGTCTCAGTGTGAACAGCCGTCTGTGTTACATTGATCTTTATCGAGAACATAAATGGAGGAAGTCAGTGAAAACACAAACATTGACTGTGACCCGCCAAAATAAGACTTCATGGTGTAGATGTGTGATTTAACATCATAAATAATCTGATCTGTGTTCAGTCAAAGTTTATTACACGCCTGAATGTGTACTGCAGTGACACACACACACACACACACTGGGCTGTACCCGGTCCAGATCTCTCACAGAGTCTCCATCTGTTCACTGATACCAGATCAGTTCAAATCATGAACACGACCGACACAACGACAACGACACGACAACGACACAACACGACAACGACACAACACGACACGACACGGCCGACAATGATGCGTCATCGTGTCTCTGTGTGTCTTTCAGTTTCCCTCTAATGGCAGTAATCAGATCCACATCCCAGCTCTGAGCGTGGACGGCCTGTCCACCCCTGTGGTTCTCTCCCCCGGACCCCAGAAACCCTGAGCTCCCTGCCCGCCTTGCACAGCTCCTCACTGGGCATAGAACTCGCCTCGCCTCCTGGAGAGTCGGAGCAGACTCAGACCAGGAACCAGGTCTTCGGCCCAGTGACCTGGCCGGTAAGGCCGGAAGGTTTGATGGTTTATGGACCTTTGAACAGCCGCAGACTCCTCGCTCAGCAGACAGATGTCTGTTTGAATGTTTTAAGACGTGGAGCTCCACCTCTTCCTCCTTTAACCCCGCCCCTCATTTCTTTGAGCGCTCGAACACTACGATGAGGGGGTGGAGAAAACAAACGCTTCTCTGCAGACATGACGTGGATTTCTGTTTTTGTGTTGGACTGACTGTTCTGAGATCAGACTAACTGGAACCGGTTCACAGTTTTTACTGGATTTATGATCGATGGACAGATCGAGCTTTTTTTTTTACCTGAGCCTCGTTAATATTCATGAGCTCGTTTTCTCTTTTCTTGTCTTTTTTTAAACGTATTTATTTCAGCAGATTCTTGAAGATCTGACTGGTTCTGATTCTGGTGTCGTCGTGGCTCCAGACTGTCCTGGGTGCGCTTGATTTTCACTCCCAGATGAACTTTTTATAAACTTTGCTTGCTGGATTTTTGCTTTGCTCTGATTGGCCACCTCCTTTCTCCTTATGCATGGCCTGTCATTGGACTGAAGTGACCAATCACAGCGGAGGGCTCGATGATGATGATGATGATGATGCCACGTTCTTTGTCTCCTGTATATTTAGTCACATTCCTGCAGACGATCGTTTAAACGTCCGCGTTCATTCCGACGTTTGCTGATTGTTTTTCTGCATTTTGTTCCTGAAGCCTCGGATTCACCTCGTTTCATCTGCAGCCATGGCGCCACAAGTTTCCATGGAAACGCTCATCTGTAATCTGAGACTCTGAGAGTCGTTAACGTGACGACTGAGCAGACTTCTCAGACGCCATATTGTTAACCGTTTGTTAACCCTCTGCTGAGGTGAGTCTGCAGAAGTCCAATCGACTGGCAGATTCCTCTTTAAAGGTCCGGTCTGTAGAATTTAGCGGCATCTCGTGGTGAAGTTTCAGATTCCAACTGACTGAACATGTGAACACACTCTGCCAGCGAGACATCGGCCCTTTAAGAAGGTGGATGACATCAGGAGTAACTTGGTGACCACCAGGAATGCTCAAAATCTTCATTTATTTGTGTAAATAACAAAAACAGCAGCTCCAACTTGTCGCTGAAGCTCGTCGCTGAAGCTCGTCACGGCGCGTTGCTGAAGCGCGTTGCTGAAGCTCGTTGCTGAAGCTCGTTGCTGAAGCACGTTGCTGAAGCACGTTGCTGAAGCTCGTTGCTGAAGCTCGTTGCTGAAGCGCGTTGCTGAAGCTCGGCGATTGAAGCTCGTTGCTGAAGCGCGTTGCTGAAGCTCGGCGATGAAGCTCGGCGTCTCGTGAATTTTGTGGTGTCAGAAGCTGCAGATCGATTTTTCTATTTTACTGAAGCGTCCGGACTCGTCTGGACGGACTCTCTGGTTCTTCTTACAGACTGTTGTTGATGTTGTTGTTGTGTTGCTCTTTCTGATGCTAGCTGAGCTCTGTGGTTGCCACGGTAACCCCCCCCCCCCTCGACTGTTGCCGACCTGCAGGTTGTTGCTGTTGTTGCTGTTATTGTTGCTGCGGAGCCAAAAGCTCCTCGTGATGATGCTGTTACCGTATTTCTATGCTTGTGTGTGACACCGAGGCTGCTGACGCACACGTTTACACACACACACACACACGTGTACACACACACACGTTTACACACACACATCAGGAGCTGAGTGAAGCTGAACGTTGGTTCGTGTTGAAGTTTTAAATTCGTTCCTCTTTTTTCGTCCAATCAGAGACGGCGTGTTCAGCCTCAGCTCGGCTCCTGCCGCTGTGATTTCCCAGCCTCAGCGGTGCCTGTAAACGCAGCAGTAAGCCATCGTGTTGGACTGTTCTCTCTTCACAGCATGACTCTATTTTTCTACCCGACGACGCGTTTTTACGGAGCGACGAAGCCTTAACCAATCAGAGCTGCAGCATCGTTTGTTCATGGCTCGGCGCTCGCTGCCGCCGTGAGGAAGAAGAAGAAGCCATTTTTAGTCAAAGAGCTTTGAGTCGACATGTTTAACGTTTCTCTCACCAGCAGAACAGGAAGAATGTTTTTATACTGATCCGTAACCGCGTTGCATTCTGGGTAATGTCCAGACTCCATTTTTTAAAGTCGCCGCCACGTCTGCTGGAACTACACTGTAAAAAATGATGTGCCAGGTGGAATCATGGGTAATAAAGACTGACAGAGTGACATCAATGATCAACGCATGTCGTGATGTCATGATTCCCTCGACCAATCAGAGCTCATTAAAAAAATGAATTAAAGTTGTCTGGCGATATTCAGTCAGAACAGATGATCCGGGTCAGAGACCCGAGCCCGGTCTGAGATCAGTCTTAAACCTCCTCATGGCCCCATTGCAGCCAGTAAAACAGATGTTTTAGTCTAGAGGGTGAAATCATGGAAAACGCCGTCCAATCACGTTGATGAGGCTGCTCATTACGATTGGATCCTGACACGTCCATCAAACTTCAGCCCGCTCCTCCCGCCCCCTCTGATAGAGGCGCTTCATTAGTCTGAAGGCGTGGTTTGGAGGGGAGGGCTGAAGGAAGGCAACATCTCCCACCTTCAAATACAATGACCGGATTTGAGTTTCAAGGACTTTTTAAGCACTTTGTTCAAAGTTTTCCAGGTATTCCAGGACCTGATTACCAGTTGACAAACAAACAAATCATCGATGTAGATGTTCTGGAGTCTTTAGTGTCTTTAGTGAATCTTTAGTGTCGTCGTAGCGATAGACGCGTCGTCATGACGATGAAAACTTGCACATCATTTTTCACCGTTGTCTCGGTGATCCAGCGCCTGCAGAGCTCTCATTGGCTCCCGCTCTGGTCACATGTTTAACTGCTCCTCGATGATGTCGATGAACTTTGAATCTGTTTGTCGGAGCTTCCTGTCTGACCGCTGCTGTCGCCATGGAGACGGACGTGCTGTCACAAAGTTTTAAAGTTCAACATCTGAAACTCTGATTGGTTGATTCTTACAGTAATGCATCCTGGGACCTAGACAGCTCCGTGTGTCTTCACCGGGACAAAAGTTTGTGGACAGAAGTAAAGGACAAAGTAAACAGCCACTAAAATGTTTGAAAGGTCCAATTCTGATAGAGTTAGCTTTGTTAGCGACATGTTAGCTCTGTTAGCTACATGTTAGCTCTGTTAGCTACATGTTAGTTTTGTTAGCTACATGTTAGCTTTGTAAGCTCTATTAGCTACATGTTAGCTTTGTAAGCTCTGTTAGCTACATGTTAGCTTTGTAAGCTCTGTTAGCTACATGTTAGCTTTGTAAGCTCTGTTAGCTACATGTTAGCTTTGTAAGCTCTATTAGCTACATGTTAGCTCTGTTAGCTACATGTTAGCTCTGTTAGCTACATGTTAGCTCTGTTAGCTACATGTTAGTTTTGTTAGCTACATGTTAGCTTTGTAAGCTCTGTTAGCTACATGTTAGCTTTGTAAGCTCTGTTAGCTACATGTTAGCTTTGTAAGCTCTATTAGCTACATGTTAGCTCTGTTAGCTACATGTTAGCTCTGTTAGCTACATGTTAGCTTTGTAAGCTCTGTTAGCTACATGTTAGCTTTGTGTTAGCTCCCTGGTTAGCTCCGTTAGGTGAGCCTAGCAGCAGCTGTATTCCTGACTGAGTGGTGGTTACTCTTTACTTCCTTCGTCACAAACTGTTACCGTGAGGCCACGCCCCCTGCAGTGACTGTCCAATGAGCTAACAGACTGAGGGTCACTACACACCGTCATGTCTGACGTCGTCCTCTATGTTTATATTTAAATGTCACGTGTCCCATGATGCTTTGCAGCGTGATGTCATCAGACAGGAAGCTTGTTGATCTTGAATTGTAAACATGTTTTTGTATCGTGACTCTTTCTGTACATAAAATCTATAATCTGAACATATGAATATATTCTGACCAGTGTTTACTGATGTGTTGTTTATGTGGCCTGTCCTCGCCGTCAGAGCCAGCATGGCCCCGCCCCTCCTCACCTGTGATTGGCTGAGGAGTTTATTGATGTAAAGGGGCGTGGCCTGCTTTTATTTTTCTGAGACAGAGTTCTACATGTACCACGTGTCGATGACTGGAGACATTAAAAACTATTTTTATCAACACGTGTTTCTGTTTGTGTACACACACATAGTCTCCGTGACGTCCCCGCAGACCGTCTAAAACCTGGACGTAGTCTCTGTGACGTCCCCGCAGACCGTCTAAAACCTGGACGTAGTCTCTGTGACGTCCCTGCAGACCGTCTAAAACCTGGACGTAGTCTCCGTGTTCGAAAATGAATCTGCCGACCTAAATGTGATTTGTTGATTGTGTTCATGTTTCAGAAAGTTAGACAGACTGTCTGTCATGTTTGTGTAAATGAATCTGCAGCTGACGCACCTGAACTCGTTACCCATCATCTTTGGCCTGATCTTTTGTAGTTCTGCACGCTGCCATCAGAGGTCACTGAAGAGTTTAAATGTCCTGATCATCAGGAACAATAGAAGAAGAATATTAATAATCGATGTTAGACTGTCACTGATGGACCAGACCTGTTATTTTCATCAGGACACGCTGTGACTGAACTGACAGGAACATGAACATCACCTGGTGACACGTGAAGGTGTGTTTTACTGTTTCCTGTTTCATTTCACTGTTACGGTGTCAATAAAACATTTAAAATACTTTATTCATTATATTCAATATTTATTTTTTATTCTGTAAAAACTCATCAAATATTTCATGTTGGATTCTTAAAAAACTACAAAAACAAAAAAACACCTGCTCAGCTGTGATTACACACCAGCAGTCCTGTGTGTGTGTGTGTGTGTGTGTGTGTGTGTGTGTGTACAGTAACAACGACTCATCACTTACCGAGATCAGTGACATCACTGATGATGTCATCAGCTGTCTCATCTTGTTGTCATGGAGACATCCCGTCTGTCACGTGATCACGCTGATCGATCAGTGATTTATTTTTCAGTTTGTCAAATTAAATTATTCAGAATTCACTTTGACAAAACGTTTTGATTGGATGATGTCAGGGATGACATCACAGTGATGTCACCATGTCTGTTTGTTTACATGTTTTCATTCGCAGTTAGCTGAATTAACTGTCAGCACTTCCTGTTGTCATGACGTCAACACATTGAGTGTGAAGTATTTAATTGTTGTTATTGTCGCTGCTGTTGAGTCATTAAGGTTCTCACAGAGGACATGGGGGGGGGGGCATTACGTCATGTCACAGCCCCCCCTCACCCCTCTCCACCGCCTCTGTACAGCATCCGTGCTCTGATTGGTCCGTCATCCAGCGGCCTATGAAGCTGATTGGCTAATCCGGAGTCAGCTGCCGCGGAGCTGACGGGCGGAGCAGGGAGGGATGCTTCAGATAAAAGCGGCACTCAGCTCGGCCTTAACTGGACCAACAAACCCAAGATTGTCCCGCTTCTACCGAACTCTGCCGTACTCTGCCGTACTCTGCCGGACTCTGCCGGACTCTGCCGAACTCTGCCGGACTCTGCGGGTTTCTGCGGGTTTCTGGGGGGCTCGCAACGGCTCGGAGCGTCGGGAGGGGCTGCAGGCGGAGGAGCAAGGTGAGAACATGGGCGTCTGTCCTCCGGTTCAGCCCCGGACCGCGCGGTGCTGGTCCGGTTCTGAGGTTCGGGTCTGCTGTGAGGTTTAATGTGGATGAATGTCCGTCATATTCATCTTCACTAAGCCAATCAAATGCAAGTTATGACCTGAGATGTGACGTCAGAGTGCAGGCGGAATGTGACGAAATATTAAAGTCTATCGATGACGTCATTGATCAGACAATATTTATTTACAACAAATCAAACCTCACGCGATGACGTCATCACCGACCTGCAGCTGTTTTAAAGGGACAGGTTTATTTTATGTTAGCTTAGCTTAGCTGTAGAGGACAGATGTCTCATGTCCAGCTGCAGAGGACAGATGTGTCACGTCCAGCTGCAGAGGACAGATGTGTCATGTCCAGCTGTAGAGGACAGATGTGTCATGTCCAGCTGCAGAGGACAGATGTCTCATGTCCAGCTGTTGTTGTAGAGGAGGTCCTCTGCAGAGCTGCAGGTCTTCAGCAGGTCTGTGAAGGTAGATGTTGATGTGGTGGTGTGTTGTAGGTTTGTCTGTGAGGAGCAGCAGCTCAGTGTTTGAGGTTCAGCTGCAGGTGATGTTCCTTCATCCATGTGGAGATATCTGAGAGACGTTCAGGGAGCAGAGCAGAGCGAGCGCTCCTCAGGAGGAAACCACAGACACAGCTGAGTGTCGTCTGCATGGCAGCGATAGGAAACTCCATGTGAGCGGATGATCAGACCCAGGAAGGTGGTGTAGATAGCAAAGAGAAGGAGCCCCAGCACTGAGCCCTGAGGCACACCTGAGAGGTGGACAGCTGTCAGGAGACACTGAACGAGGCTCTGCCAGGTAAGAGAGGAGGACGTGATGGTTGACTGTGTCAGCTGATACGTCTGAACGAGGACAGAGGACTGTGCTGAGTGACCGCTCTTCAAACCGGACTGATTCGGGTCAGGAAGATTGTTCTGAAGAAGGAATTCTGAGAGTTGCTTAGTGACTGCCGTTCAGTAGTTTTGGATAAAAGAAGAAGTGAGACAGGACGATAGTTGTCGACCTGAGCAGGGCTGAGTGAAGGAGCTCAGTGACACATTTATCACGTGTGACAGCTGATGGTTGGACTGATGGACTGAAGACGGTTTGTTGGTCCGTAACTTTTTCTGGGACATTGATGTCGTCACATTGTGAGGACTTGACGACACTGAGGTAAGGACTCCATGTAATGTCCTCTCAGGTGATGGACACATGATGGTGTCTGTTTGGACCTGACCCTCACATTGAAGGTACATGGATCTGTTCACCGTGTGTGTGTGTGTTGTGACTGCTCAGAGTTAATTAACCAGCTCCACCCGCCCTCCAATCACAGCTTCTTTACCAGGACACTTAACGAGGTGCTCGCAGCTCATTAAATAATTAATATCACCTCATCAATATTCCATCTGTTCAGCAGGAGGTGGGGGAGGAGACGTGGTTAGATGTCGGAGCAGAGACGAAGCGTGTCCGGTCTGTTAACAAGAAAAAGGAGGAGGAGGAGGTTCATGTGTGAGCCAGCTCTGTGCTGCGTTCAGGTTCACGCCGCTGCGTTCAGGTTCACGCCGCTGCGTTCAGGTTCACGCTGCTGCGTTCAGGTTCACGCTGCTGCGTTCAGTTCAGACTGCTGCGTTCAGGTTCACGCCGCTGCGTTCAGTTCAGACTGCTGCGTTCAGTTCACACCGCTGCGTTCAGGTTCACGCTGCTGCGTTCAGGTTCACGCCGCTGCGTTTAGTTCAGACTGCTGCGTTCAGTTCAGACTGCTGCGTTCAGGTTCACACTGCTGCGTTCAGGTTCACACTGCTGCGTTCAGTTCAGACTGCTGTGTTCAGGTTCACGCCGCTGTGTTCAGGTTCACACGGCTGCGTTCAGGTTCACACTGCTGCGTTCAGGTTCACGCCGCTGTGTTCAGGTTCACAGCCGCTGTGTTCAGGTTCACGCCGCTGTGTTCAGGTTCACGCCGCTGCGTTCAGGTTCAGACTGCTGCGTTCAGGTTCAGACTGCTGCGTTCAGGTTCAGACTGCTGCGTTCAGGTTCAGACTGCTGCGTTCAGGTTCAGACTGCTGCGTTCAGTTCAGACTGCTGCGTTCAGGTTCACGCCGCTGCGTTCAGGTTCACGCCGCTGTGTTCAGGTTCACGCCGCTGCGTTCAGGTTCAGACTGCTGCGTTCAGGTTCAGACTGCTGCGTTCAGGTTCAGACTGCTGCGTTCAAGTTCACATCTTTCCTGATCACCTCTCCTTCACATGTTTCCTATGACCTTGTGACATTTTCCATCAAGGTCGTTAGGAAAGGTGGTTAGGAAAGGAAAGATCATTTTTTGAGTGTAGCCAGTGTCTGTCATCAGTTAATGACATCACTTCCTGTGTGTTTCTTGCAGGTGTATATGTGACTCGCCTTCACCACCCAACACGTCCTGTCTGCTCTGCCCCAGTGCACCATGGGATTTGCAGTCCTACTCATCCTCCAGCTCTCTCTGATGACATCATCAGTGTGTGCTGGAGTGGGCGGGGCCAGTCACGGTAAAGACAGACAGGTTTTACAGACAGACAGACAGGATGAGTGTGGATCTGATGGTGTGTGTGTGTGTGTGTGTGTCCTGTAGGTGGCGCCGTGCTGTGTCCTCTGCAGTGTGTGTGTGAGACCAGGCCGTGGTACACGCCCCAGTCCGTGTACCACCAGGCCCGGACGGTCGACTGCAACGAGCTGCACCTGCAGAGAGTCCCGGCCAACGTCTCCGCCGACACTCAGGTAACGCTCGTCACGCCCGCCGACCCTGTGACGGGCCGCAAACGGGTCGACGGCCGAGTCACAGAACCACCTCGGATCGACCCGTGAACGTGTTCTGACGTTTGTTTCAGGTGCTGCTGCTGCAGAGCAACAACATCTCCTCCATCAGCACCGAGCTGCAGAGCCTGACCAACCTGACCGAGCTGGACCTGTCCCAGAACCACTTCACACAGGTGACACACACACCTGTCGTCATAGTAACAGGGAGGTTTCTCAGCAGACCCATGAATGCTGTCTGTGTTCTGGTTCCAGGTGAGCTCCACGGGTCTGTCCTCACTGGGTCACCTGGTCACTCTGTACCTGGAGGAGAACCTCATCGAGGAGCTGGAGGACTTCAGTCTGAGGAACCTGTCCAGCCTGGAAGAACTCTACATCAACCACAACCGGATCTCCTCCATCGGACCCAAAGCCTTCGCAGGACTCACCAACCTGCTGAGGTACCTGCTCCTCCTGCACCTCCTCCACCTCCTCCTCCTCCTCCTCCTCTTTCGTCCTCCTTCTCCTCCTCCTCCTCCTCCTCCTCCTCCTCCTCCTCCTCCTCCTCTTTCGTCCTCCTTCTCCTCCTGCACCTACTCCACCTCCTCCTCCTCCTCTTTCGTCCTCCTCCTCTTTCGTCCTCCTTCTCCTCCTCCTCCTTCTTCTCCTCCTCCTCCTCCTCCTCCTCCACCTCCTTCTCCTCCTCCTTCGTCCTCCTTCTCCTCCTCCTCTCTCCTCCTCCTCCTCCTCCTCCTTCGTCCTCCTCCTCCTTCTCCTCCTCCTCCTCCTCCTCCTTTGTCCTCCTCCTCCTTCTCCTCCTCCTCCTCCTTCTCCTCCTTCTCCTCCTCCTCCTCCTCCTCCTTTGTCCTCCTCCTCCTTCTCCTCCTCCTTCTCCTTCGTCCTCCTTCTCCTCCTCCTCCTTCTCCTCCTCCTCCTCCTTCGTCCTCCTCCTCCTTCGTCCTCCTTCTCCTCCTCCTCCTTCTCCTCCTCCTCCTCCTTCGTCCTCCTCCTCCTTCTCCTCCTCCTCCTCCTCCTCCTTCTCCTCCTCCTCCTCCTTCGTCCTCCTCCTCCTCCTCCTTTGTCCTCCTCCTCCTCCTCCTCTCTCCTCCTCCTTCTCCTCCTCCTGCTCCTCCTTTGTCCTCCTCCTCCTCCTCCTTTGTCCTCCTTCTCCTCCTCCTCCTCCTTTGTCCTCCTCCTCCTTCTCCTCCTCCTTCTCCTCCTTCTCCTCCTCCTCCTCCTTTGTCCTCCTCCTCCTTCTCCTCCTCCTCCTCCTCCTCCTTTGTCCTCCTCCTCCTTCTCCTCCTCCTCCTCCTCCTCCTTCGTCGTCCTCCTCCTCCTCCTCCTCCTCCTCCAGAACTCCTCAAAGTTCTCCAGAGAACACTAGAGTTACTTAAAGAACCATTAAATCGTCTTTAGAACCTCCTCAGTGACCAAACGAACCACCTGAAGGTCCATCAGAACCTCATCGATTACCTATGAGGGACCTTCAGAAGGAGCCTTAGATCCAGCTCAGTGACCACACGGACTTCCTCCTGAAGAACCTGCAAAGTTCTTTAAGTCGTGTTGGACCCGTCATGGACTGCAGATCATTGGTTATGTGATTACCAGGTGAATCAGTTTCCCGCCCTCTGATTGGTCCTGTAGGCTCCACCTGAACTCCAACCGGCTGGTGGCCATTGACAGTCGCTGGTTTGAGTCCCTGCCATCTCTGGAGATCCTGATGATCGGGGAGAACCCCATCCTAGGTCTGGAGGAGAAGAACTTCCTGCCTCTGTCCCGCCTCCACAGCCTGGTTCTGGCCGGGATGGGTCTGGCCTCCGTCCCTTCCACCGCCTTCCTGGGCCTGGACTACCTGGAGAGCCTCTCCTTCTGTGACAACCAGCTCAGGTGAGTCTGAGGTCCACGTCTTCAGTTCGGTTCTTCTGAGACTCGGTCTGTGATTGGCTGATGTGACGGTGTTTCCTGACAGGTCTGTTCCTCGGGACGCTCTGAGCGTGCTCCCTAACCTGAAGTTCCTGGATCTGAACAGGAACCCGATCAGCCGAGTCCAGGAGGGAGATTTCCAGAACCTTCAACACCTGGAGGAGCTCAGGTGAGTCTGATGGTTCTGAGCCAGGTCCTTTCATCAGGTATCTGCTGATGAAGCTGAGAAGACAGATGTCAGTGAACGCATCACCAGATGATCCTGAAGAGTTAGCATAGTTAGCATAGTTAGCATAGTTAGCATAGTTAGCAGTCTTTGTTCTGGTTCCGTGTCCGAATATCAATAGAGTGTGTGTGTGTGTGTGTGTGTGTGTGTGTGGTGTGTGTGTGTGTGTGTGTGTGTGTGTCAGTCTGAACAACATGGAGGAGCTGTTGATGGTGGAGCGAGCTGCGTTCAAGAACCTTCCAGAAATTGTAAAACTGGAACTCTGCAACAACCCACGACTGTCATACATCGACCCACAGGCCTTCAGGTGTCTGTTTACCTGTCTGTCTGTTTACCTGTCTGTCTGTTTACCTGTTTGCATGTTTACCTGTCTGTCTGTTTACCTGTCTGCATGTTTACCTGTCTGTCTGTTTACCTGTCTGTCTGTTTACCTGTCTGTATGTTTACCTGTCTGTCTGTTTACCTGTCTGTATGTTTACCTGTCTGACTATAATAAATATCTAAATTCTGCCTCTTGCTTCTCACCTCTCATTTCCTTTCATTGTTCCTCCTCT
>CM024793.1:24080392-24095392 GCA_014281875.1 Nibea albiflora | reverse complement strand
ACGGTCCCTCCAGGAGCTCTGACCTGTGACGCTCACTCAAGCAAATTGTGTCATTTAACTTGACAGCTCATCTACACGACTTCTCTCTGTGTTAATCCTCGTCTGACTCCGAGGACAAACGTTTGAAAAGAGTCAGAGTGAGCACGTTCATCACGAAGAGAAAACTCTGATTATAAAATACTGTAATTTAACGTGAGGTCAGATCTTCCAGGTTCTTTAATCGTAAAGGTCAAATGAGAGAAAAGTTTCCACGCTGAGGAGAAGTTGAATTCATGTTTTTGGTCTCAGTCATCAGAGAAACACTGACGGAGATCCTGGAGGGTGTTTGAAGGTCTGCAGATCGACGGCCGGTCGGTCAGTCCGAAACTCCGTGACCTGAGAAGACGACAAGAAACCAACCAGCATTCATCAGCCAATCATCACCATTCCCCTCCTGGTTCATCCAATCACCTTTAAGGTCATTGTAACTTCAACTTTTCATCATTTTAACAACGAATCATTTCATTTAGAATATTACAGCTGTTAAATCGACACTGTTAAAGTCGGTGCTTCATGTTTGATACTTCCTGTCTGAGGGACAATTGTTTGTCTTCTTGTATCCGCCGAGGTTTGCTAACAGCCATCACCACAAAATGTTACAAAATACAATGAAAACTTGTTTTTCAGATGCTTTTTGTTAAATTGACGCTCTTAGATGTGACGTAGATCAACAAATGCCTCCGACCCTCGTGATCTCACCTGCACACCTGTTTCCACGTCATCAGTCAGGCGCCCCGCAGTCCATACAAAGCTCTCATGTAATGTGGCTTCATCAGAGTCTTAAACAGTCTTACCTTAAGACCAGGACACGGTGAAGTAGATCGGATTCTCATCTTCGTATGACGGCATCAGAGATCTCTGTTTCCTGCCACGTTGCTGACATTTCTGATGCAGTTGAAGACAAACACAGTTCACTCAGTCCAAGAAACAAACAGGCCATAACGTGTTCTGGATAAATAAGATGTAAATATTGCTTTTTACCGGCTGACATTTGAAGTCGTTCTTCACGCATAGCTTCATTTTGCAGTTGAGGAAAACGCCACTGTTGCTTCCTTTGAAACTGAACATCTGGAAGGCCAAGACGGTGCCGCCCTTCCCGTTATCCACCACCTTCACGGAGGAGTCACTCGGGTTCCCACAGCTGCTCACAAACGAGACAAACGGATCAAATCATGAGCACAGTCGAAGTATCCATCAGCACCATCGGTGAGGGCTGGAACATTCAAGGTTCTCTTCTGGACCAGAACTTGAAGGATTCACAGTCACCGTTTTTCCTGCAACTCACCCGTTTTTGACAAGGTCGTATCTCAGACCGTTGTTGCCCTTGTTTGTGTTGGTTGCAAAGCAGGACTCCACCACAAGGGTGATTATGTTGCCGTCTAGTCCCTTGGTGTCCATGCTCAGGTAGATGACCTGGTCTGTCTGCACCCCGCCGGATAAGTCGAGGGGTTGAGTGCAGGCAGGATCAGCACACATGCCCAAAGACAGGCTGTAATTCCAAGATCCAGATAAAACCTGCTGCACCGCCTGGCTGCAGAACAAACACCAACATGATGATTGGACAGCTGCTGGTCACGACTTTCTGATTTACACAACAAGACGAACACACGCTTGGAAAGTAGCAGATGTTGACCTGCTAAACTACTCACCCTCCTTTGACTTTCAGGGCGATGGCCTTGAGGTCCGGCTGGCTGTAGAAGCAGGAGAAGTCGATGTCTACGGCGTCATGGCGAAAGATCAGACCAGACGTGGTGCTGTTGGATGTCTTGATGGTGTTCTTGTAGGAAATTCTCTTGTTTCCTGCCTGCAGGGTCACAGAGAGTTAGACGTTGTTAATGCATCGTGTAAGAGGATCCAAACATAGTCGCAACTTCAGACACTGTCAGATGATCCACCCACCAAGACCACGGCCCCACAGGGTTTGCTGTTGTTGAAGCTGAAGGTCACCATGTGGGTCTCTTCATCCATCTGACCTCCACAGTTCTGGTCGTTGAGATGTAAAACCGAGTGGTCGATGCCTTTTTCCGCCAGGAGACAAGCAGCCAGAGAAACTGAAGCTGAGTTCTCACTGCAGACCGTCGGGTCACCTGAACAGAAGCATGGACAATGAATGAAGCAGCTCAGTGTACTGTGTTACTGTGCGCCTGGTTCATGCAAACATGGAGTCACAGTCTCACCTAAAGCACCTGTCGATCTGTATTTGGAGGCAAAACCAGCCCGGCACAGGCAGCGAGGCAGACCACTGATGTCCTCACCACAAAACTCATAAGCACTGCAGAACACGTCCTGACAGAAGCCCTGAGGGGGCGCTAGAGCGAGAGACAGAGTTTAATCACATTAACAGGGAATAACGTTACAGTACTGAGCTGAGTTACAGACTTTATGATGGAACATTGATCAGCAGTGAAGCGCTAACTGTGGTTAGCTCGGTCAGCTGTGTAACTAACTGAACTGACAAGAAAACCAGCTCGATAGGCTGCTGTGTTCACTGTTAGACTGGACACTGCCGGTTCAGAGGTTCTGTTACTGTTGTTTCACTGTTAGACTGGACACTGCCGGTTCAGAGGTTCTGTTGCTGTGTTCACTGTTAGACTGGACACTGCCGGTTCAGATGTTCTGTTGCTGTGTTCACTGTTAGACTGGACACTGCCGGTTCAGAGGTTCTGTTGCTGTGTTCACTGTTAGACTGGACACTGCCGGTTCAGAGGTTCTGTTGCTGTGTTCACTGTTAGACTGGACACTGCCGGTTCAGAGGTTCTGTTGCTGTGTTCACTGTTAGACTGGACACTGCTGGTTCAGAGGTTCTGTTGCTGTGTTCACTGTTAGACTGGACACTGCCGGTTCAGAGGTTCTGTTGCTGTGTTCACTGTTAGACTGGACACTGCCGGTTCAGAGGTTCTGTTGCTGTGTTCACTGTTAGACTGGACACTGCCGGTTCAGAGGTTCTGTCGCTGTTAGACTGGACACTGCTGGTTCAGAGGTTCTGTTACTGTGTTCACTGTTAGACTGGACACTGCCGGTTCAGAGGTTCTGTTGACAACAAATCAGATGAAGATAAAGTGTCAGATCGCTCTTACAGCAGCCGGCCTTTGATCTCCAGCCCTCCAGCGTGTCATTGGTCAGTAGGCTGCAGTCTCTGGTGTAGGCCTCCAGGAACTGACACCTGAGACCGTCTAGTGCCGGGTATTTGCAGAGCGTGTCGCTGCAGGCGGTGATGTAGGGCTCTGGGTTGATGACGCCGTGACAGGAGGTGAATGGCGCCTCCCTCAGGAGATTACAGCTGTAGGCGATGAACAAAACAACACTGTAACAAAGTGCATTGAAAGTCATGGTTAAGGTGCAGTTTGAGGTGTGTTCAGGTGTGTCTCTGCTCACTGTTCAGTCATTGTGGTGCAGTTGATCCGACTGTCAGCAGGTTCAGGGTCCAGCGTCTCACAGCTAGTGGGCGACAGCATCAGGTGATCATAGTGTGTGATGCATCAGCAGGCATTGGAGGTTCAGGTGGTGACGAGGTCTTACCTACTGGAGCTGAACTCAGAGAGCTTCACTTCACTCAGAGAGCTGCTGGAGTTCACACATAAACCCTGCGTGGAGGCCGCACCTGCAGCCAGACGAACAAACACGGGTTCAAAGCACTGATGCTAGCTCGTTATTGGCTACTGTAAATACCAAATCAATATCATGTCCCTCCCTATCTGACCTGTTTCATGAATGCCATGACCCCGTAGACTACCTTTCATATGGATCTGTGCTGTGGTGCCATCAAAGAAGACAGTAACTTGGAAGTTGGAGAGCGACACTTTGGCGGTGACTCCGGCTTTGCTCTTAGAGAGCTCCACGCCGTGCCTCATCTGTGGCGAGCTGTCCAGGTTCAGAAATGCGTTGTTCACCTGAGTGGGGACGAGGAGACAGACATCACATCTGAGGAGGAACCACTGAGCCCTCGTAACCCGCAAGAGAGGAGACAAGAGGAGCAAGATCCCCAGAATGAAACAGGCGACTACAAACAACCGTCACGTATCTCTGTATGCTGACGACAGATCGCTGTATCTGTGTGCTAGTAAGCTCCACCCGTCGTCCCAGTGCTGAACTGTGATTGGACAGTTGATTGTTTGACAACAGGTAGCCGACGAACGTATAGACGAGTATCATCAGTGTATGTGAGACATTTGATGCTCACTGTGAGTGCTCCTTTAACCTGACATAAAGAAGTTTACCTGTACTTTCCCACCATGTACCAGGTAGAAGTCAACAGCTGGTCCATCCAGACGCAGGATCACCTGATCCAAAAAGCTGACGTTTTTGTGGCGGCGTTCCTGAAAGGTGCCCATGAGCTGAAGACCAGGAAGTGACATCAGAGTATACGCACAGCGATCCTGGATGAAGCTGAGATCGCCGCTGAAATCAATGACAGCAGGGCCAGTCACAGTGCAGGGGGTGTTCATCACACACCTGGGATTAGATTAGATTAGATTAGATGAGATGAGATTAGATTAGATTATTCTTTATTTATCCCACGACAGAAATTCAATAATAAAATAAAAAGAGAAAAGGCGAAACAACAGCAGACCAAAGTTTCCTTATACATGAATAAGAGGTGTGCAGATGTGCAGGAGTGAGTACTAACAGTGAAAGTGGCAAGATACAAATAATATTACAAAAGGTGGCATGATATAAGTAATACTGCACATTGCAAGTAGTCGGATGGAGAAATAAATACAGATAAATACATTTAAAATAAAGCTGTGGTTGGCGGTGACTGAAAAACAGAGACTACACCATGATTCAGGTGGTGCCTTTAAAAGTTTAACGACGCTCTGTGATGTGTGATTCAAACATATTTACTGGCCGCTGCTCTTGCAACGCTGTTGAGCAGCGCAGGTGCTGATGCTGAGGACCGCTGATGCGTTACAGGTCACAGCTGAGGAGGCGGAGCCACACACCACCGTGTCGGGTTCATAGACAAGACCTGAAAAAAAACCCAGTTCACATTCAAAATGTGTATCAGGATGTCTCTGATCCGAGAAGATCAGGTTCTGGTTCAGGTTCTGCTCACCTGAAAATCTGCATCCAGTCACGTCTTTGTACAACGTTTGTCCTTTCGTGAGATTCCAGCGATGGCGTTCTACATCCTCGACGTGAACGCTGACCACCTGCAGGACAAACAGAGTTTAATAAATAATGCTCTGTCACTTTAAGACGTGCTGAACTGACTCACCAGCGAGCTGTCCGTGGTTGTCATGGTGGCGTTGTCATGAAGGGTTAGAGACATTGCTGATTGGTGATCAAACATACGCATCTTGGCGGTCAGCTGGAAACAGGAAGCAGACGACAGAGTCCGGGAACTGTCAGGAAACTAAATCTTACAGTTACAGTTACTTACACAGTAACTTACCACGGGATTATTGTTTATGTCTGTCACAGTCGCGTCCACGAAACATGATGATGACCCCGAGAGCTGTCCCAGAGCAACATGAAAGTCTGATCCAGGATGAATCCCAGAGCTACGCTGAGTCAGCGAAGACGAGGCTGCAGCGGTGACAGCTGCATGAAGACAGTCCTTCGTCTTTCCAGAAGTGTCTTCAAAACAAATCGCCACATTCGAGTCGGTGACGTTCATCTGCGAACACAAAGAGACACGACCGTGAAACAACACAGGTCACTTCATCATTGACTTGGTCTTTGTTTCCTGTGATTCAGCCACTGGAAGACAGAGACGAAGAGACGAAGACCTCTGCTGTGTCTCCTTCTGTTAGTACTCTTCTATGTAGTACTCCATGTACTCTGTGTACTCCACTGTTCACCAGGATCCACCCAGGATCCACCAGGGTCCACCAGGGTCCACCAGGGTCCACCAGGATCCACCAGGGTCCACCAGGGTCCACCAGGATCCACCAGGGTGGTGGGGGTGATGGTGGTGGGGGTGATGGTGGTGGAGGTGTGTCATGAAGGTCTGTCTAATAGAGACTCACTGAGCTGACCTTGGGTCGTCGGGAGATGGGCGAGTCATAGACCGGACCTTAATGATGACTATCAAATCTCCATGGTTACAGCCCAGAGTTGTGTTTAACAAGATAAAGACATGAAAGAACATTAACATAACGTAGTTGTAACGAGGAGAGGTGGAGGATGTTTGTCATGATGGCAGCAACACGTAAAGTTTACTCACGCCGATCGTTTGGTAAACCTTTCCAAAGAACGTGAACGGACAGGCGCTGATGTCCAGGTCCAACCCTGAGCAACCTGCAGACACACAACACAACTATGTGTATATACATGTATAGAAATATATGTATACACATATATATGATAAAGTCAGGTGAGCGCTCACCTGTGAGCTGACTGACAGCAGCCAGGTAGAGCAGGAGGCGGGACATGTTGGAGGAGGCCAGACAGAGAGCTGCAATCGACTTTTACATGAAGACAAAAGACAGTAATCAGATTACTTTAAACTTAACGCTAATGTAGCAAACCACAAGCTAACTATTGACATAAATGAGCTAGCTTGTTAACTAGCATAGCAAAAGTATCAACTGATGTTAATTAATGAGCTAGCTGCCTATTATTTAGCTAACATCAGCTGTGTCACGTTTATCTTCAACATGTGCGAGCTAACATGTGGCTAACACATAGCATCGGATTTCTCCACTGTGATTGGACCACAGAAAGACCATTCATGGAGGTCAGAGGTCAACCTGAGAAAACCAGACGACTTTAGCCGCCTTCATGATGAGCTGACAGATGGTGTGAGAGCAGGTTTACCTTCTGGAGGAGGTTTCCTGGAGGTTTCTGGAGGTTTCCTGGAGGTTTCTGGAGGTTTCCTGGAGGTTTCCTGGAGGTTTCTGGAGGTTTCTGGAGGTTCTGCTGCAGGACTCTGATGTGGACTCTGTGCACTCTCTGACTAAACTGGTCTGTCTGTTGCAGGCTTTGCTGTTTGTCTCCTCCCTGACTCAGATTCTTCACATTCATGTTGTTAAGACACAAACTGGTTCTCTCTCATTTTGAACACTTCGCTTTAGCTGCAGGCAAAACTTCGCCATCCTCACAGAGTCATTTTAATATTCACCACAGACGTCTCCATCACTGTACACTGTGTGACTGGTCATTGTATTCATTGGTGAGTGGTGAAGGTTTAATTTGGACAGAGAGTCCAACATCAACCTGAAGACACGTCATGATCAGATGATTGGTCAGGCTTGGAGACATGAGGTGAGCACAGAGGTCTGCTGTCTGCTCAGACTGATTCATCTGATGTGATGATGTCATATCATCATAGAACTCTGTGACCGGTCACCATGACGACGCTCAGATGAGCAGCTGATCAGTGGATGTCAGTGTGTCGGATCATCTTCTTTTTCTCCAGGTATGAACTCAGTCAGCTGATTCACACCTCGACCAATCAGAGCCGGACACTGTGAGCCAATCATCTTGTTTGCTGTTGAAACATTAAAGGCTGTGAAAACATTCAGACACAGGTGAGACAGGTGAGACAGGTGAGACAGGTGAGACAGGTCTTGGAAAAATGCCTGAAGATGATTTGCATATTTCATATTGTGAAGAGACTCTGTCTCTCTGTCTGCCTGTCTGTCTCTCTGGCTCTGCCTGTCTATCTGTCTGTCTGCCTGTCTATCTGTCTGTCTGCCTGTCTATCTGTCTGCCTGCCTGTCTATCTGTCTGTCTGCCTGTGAGCTTACATCAGAAGCAGCTGTCCAATCTCATTAGAAATGCGTCTCCATGTCACCTTTCCCCTCCATCAGGTGTTCCATGTTGTTTCAGTGTGTTAGAATAAATATTACATGTATGTCTCTTCTTCCTGCTTCACCTGCACAGGTAACAGGTAACACCGCCCCCTGCTGTCCTGTGATGTCACTGTGGCCTGTAGTCACTTCCTGATATTTGAAGTCACTTCCTTTTACCTGCTTCATACAGATTTATAACATACATGTGTATTATGACGTGAATGAGTCAGAGCTCCTCCATCGTTTACAGAAGAGGTTTCAGTGAGCAGGCCGTCAGGAGGACGGTGCAGTCCAGTCTGGAGATGAACACAGCAACTGAGGCAACATGACTGGAGAAGGTCAGGTGGTCATCAGTCAGAACCCTGACGACGGTCAGATGTGAGCGGATGATCAGACCCAGGGAGGTGGTGTAGATAGCAAAGAGAAGGAGCCCCAGCACTGAGCCCTGAGGCACACCTGTGGTGAGGTGAGGAGAGGTGGACAGCTGTCAGGAGACACTGAACGAGGCTCTGTAGTTTGGATGTGAGCCATCTTGTTCAGCATCGTGGCCTATAAAGCATGATGAGACTGCTCTGCTGTTTCCAGGCAGACTTTCTGTCACTGTGATGTCATGTGTTTATTTTTATATGTTTGTATTTTCACTGAAGAAAGAAAAAATAAAGTTAATTTAAATCTTATTGGGAGATCAAACAAAAAAGTAACGATCAAAAATATTTAAAAACTTTATTGAATTTGAAGAGTTTAGATTTAAATAAAGTTTCATTTAAAGAAAATGTGAAATGTGGACGTCATGACGTAACGAGCGCCGTCGCAACCAGGAAGTGACGTCGCGGCCTCCGTCAGCCTGTGTTGATGTTTTGTGGAGCTCGCGCTGAGGAGGGAAGAGGAGACCTTTTTGTTTTTGTTCAACTAAACCGTCGAAACCGAACCGAGCCGTGCTCTCTGCGGGCCGAACCGGGTCGTTAAGAGCCTTAGCTCGGTGATTAGAGCCGAACGGCCGGTCCGGAGGTCGAACACAGCGAACCATTTGATCCAGAAAGGGAGGACTCGTCACCCTCTGACCCCCTCCCTGCCTCCCTCACACAGACTCCACCATGACGATTCTCCCGAAGAAGAAGCCCAGCTCCGGGGTCGGCGTGTCGGACCACGCCGATGACAGTGACCGTCGGAGCGGCTCTGACCCGCACCAGCACCCGCACCCGCACGCAGGACGGGCCGGAGCCCGACCGAGGGCTTCACCTCCGCCGTGGTCCTACCAGCCTGCTCCGCCCTCCGCTAGGGACGACAGGCGGAGCATCGAGGCGAGCTCCCGGCCGCAGCAGGCCTCTCCGCCGCCCGTCGGCTCCGTGTCCCCCGTAGGGCCGGGCGACGGTCGGGACAGCAGCGGCGGAATGGTGGCCGGCTCCCGCGGGGAGCTCGTCGTATCGGCCGGGGTCGTCGGCTGCGGCGGAGGCATCGGCAGCTGCTGCTCCGGGCCCGGGCTGAGCAAGAGGCGGCGGCAGGCAGGCACCTGCTCCGGCGGAGTGGTGGCGGCTCTGGCCGGCGGAGGCCAGCCCGGGGTGCCCGGACCGGGAGGAGTGGGCTCCAGCCAGGACACGGAGGAAGGAGCCGGGAACAACAGCGAGGACGAGTACGAGAACGCTGCCCGGCTGCAGTCCATGGACCCGGCTACCGTGGAGCAGGTAGGAAGCTAACGTTAGCTCGTTAACGTTAGCAAATAACATTAGTACGAGCTACATGCTAATGCTACTGTGGCTACACAGGTAACGGCTGATGGGTTAGCTCACCTGTTTGACCGTTAATAACCGTTAATAACGGTCAACAATCTAAAGTGATGAACGTTAAACAGGAAGTCAAAAAACAGTGATGTTACCTTTAAAACCCCGTTTTCTGATTGGCTGTCAGGTGTGTTTACCTCTAACACACACACACACACACGCGCGCGTAGCTTCAACCTCGGTCCTGTTCAAGTGCTGGTAACCATAGCAACGGCACTGACGATGCCTCAGGTACCTGACAGGTGAAACTAACCAGAGCATGAAGGTAAAGACACCAGAAAAGCCACATAACATGTCCACGTAGAGACAAGCACCAGGTGTCCACGTGAAGACCAGCACCAGGCGTCCACGTGAAGACCAGTATCAGGCGTCCACGTAGAGACAAGCACCAGGTGTCCACGTGAAGACAAGCACCAGGCGTCCACGTGAAGACCAGTATCAGGCGTCCACGTAGAGACAAGCACCAGGTGTCCACGTGAAGACCAGTATCAGGCGTCCACGTAGAGACGAGTATCAGGTGTCCACGTAGAGACGAGTACCAGGCGTCCACGTAGAGACAAGCACCAGGTGTCCACGTGAAGACCAGTATCAGGCGTCCACGTAGAGACGAGTATCAGGTGTCCACGTAGAGACGAGTACCAGGCGTCCACGTGAAGACAAGCACCAGGCGTCCACGTGAAGACCAGTATCAGGCGTCCACGTAGAGACGAGTATCAGGTGTCCACGTAGAGACGAGTACCAGGCGTCCACGTAGAGACGAGTATCAGGTGTCCACGTAGAGACGAGTACCAGGCGTCCATGTAGAGACGAGTATCAGGTGTCCACGTAGAGACGAGTACCAGGCGTCCACGTGAAGACCAGTATCAGGTGTCCACGTAGAGACGAGTACCAGGCGTCCATGTAGAGACGAGTATCAGGTGTCCACGTAGAGACGAGTACCAGGCGTCCATGTAGAGACCAGTATCAGGTGTCCACGTAGAGACGAGTACCAGGCATCCACGTAGAGACGAGTATCAGGTGTCCACGTAGAGACGAAGTACAGGCGTCCACGTAGAGACGAGTATCAGGTGTCCACGTAGAGACGAGTACCAGGCGTCCACGTATAGACAAGTATCAGGTGTCCACGTAGAGACGAGTACCAGGCATCCACGTGAAGACCAGTATCAGGCGTCCACGTGAAGACCAGTATCAGGCGTCCACGTAGAGACAAGCACCAGGCGTCCACGCAGAGACGAGTACCAGGCGTCCACGCAGAGACGAGTACCAGGCGTCCACGTGAAGACCAGTATCAGGTGTCCACGTAGAGACAAGCACCAGGCGTCCACGCAGAGACGAGTACCAGGCGTCCACGTAGAGACGAGTATCAGGTGTCCACGTAGAGACGAGTACCAGGCGTCCATGTAGAGACGAGTATCAGGTGTCCACGTAGAGACGAGTACCAGGCGTCCACGTGAAGACCAGTATCAGGTGTCCACGTAGAGACGAGTACCAGGCGTCCATGTAGAGACGAGTATCAGGTGTCCACGTAGAGACGAGTACCAGGCGTCCACGTGAAGACCAGTATCAGGTGTCCACGTAGAGACGAGTACCAGGCATCCACGTAGAGACGAGTATCAGGTGTCCACGTAGAGACGAGTACCAGGCGTCCACGTAGAGACGAGTATCAGGTGTCCACGTAGAGACGAGTACCAGGCGTCCACGTATAGACAAGTATCAGGTGTCCACGTAGAGACGAGTACCAGGCATCCACGTGAAGACCAGTATCAGGCGTCCACGTGAAGACCAGTATCAGGCGTCCACGTAGAGACAAGCACCAGGCGTCCACGCAGAGACGAGTACCAGGCGTCCACGCAGAGACAAGTACCAGGCGTCCACGTGAAGACCAGTATCAGGTGTCCACGTAGAGACAAGCACCAGGCGTCCACGCAGAGACGAGTACCAGGCGTCCACGTAGAGACGAGTACCAGGCGTCCACATAGAGACGAGTACCAGGCGTCCACGCAGAGACGAGTACCAGGCGTCCACGCAGAGACGAGTACCAGGCGTCCACGTGAAAACGAGTACCAGGCGTCCACGTGAAAACGAGTACCAGGCGTCCACGTGAAGACGAGTACCAGGCGTCCACGTGAAGACGAGTACCAGGCGTCCACGTAGAGACGAGTATGAGGCGTCCACGTAGAGACAAGCACCAGGTGTCCACGTGGAGACCAGTACCAGGCGTCCACGTAGAGACAAGCACCAGGCGTCCACGTAGAGACGAGTACCAGGCGTCCACGTAGAGACAAGCACCAGGCGTCCACGTGAAGACCAGTACCAGGCGTCCACGCAGAGACAAGCACCAGGTGTCCACGTGGAGACCAGTACCAGGCGTCCACGTAGAGACAAGCACCAGGCGTCCACGTGAAGACAAGCACCAGGCGTCCACGTAGAGACGAGTACCAGGCGTCCACGTAGAGACGAGTACCAGGCGTCCACGCAGAGACGAGTACCAGGCGTCCACGCAGAGACGAGTACCAGGCGTCCACGTAGAGACGAGTACCAGGCGTCCACGTAGAGACGAGTACCAGGCGTCCACGTGAAAACGAGTACCAGGCGTTTACCTAAAGACGAGTACCAGGCGTCCACGTAGAGACGAGTACCAGGCGTCCACGTAGAGACGAGTACCAGGCGTTTACCTAAAGACGAGTACCGGGCGTCCATGCAGAGACGAGTACCAGGCGTCCACGTAGAGACGAGTACCAGGCGTCCACGCAGAGACGAGTACCAGGCGTCCACGCAGAGACGAGTACCAGGCGTCCACATAGAGACGAGTACCAGGCGTCCACGTAGAGACGAGTACCAGGCGTCCATGCAGAGACGAGTACCAGGCGTCCATGCAGAGACGAGTACCAGGCGTCCACATAGAGACGAGTACCAGGCGTCCACGCAGAGACGAGTACCAGGCGTCCACGTAGAGACGAGTACCAGGCGTCCACGTAGAGACGAGTACCAGGCGTCCACGCAGAGACGAGTACCAGGCGTCCACATAGAGACGAGTACCAGGCGTCCACGCAGAGACGAGTACCAGGCGTCCACGTAGAGACGAGTACCAGGCGTCCACGTAGAGACGAGTACCAGGCGTCCACGTAGATCAGCTGACTTCTGTTGAATGTTTCGTTTTTTTTGTCCATTAATTGATTGAGACAGACAGACAGACAGACAGACAGACAGACAGACAGACAGACAGACAGACAGACAGACAGACAGACATATAGACAGACATATAGACAGACAGACAGACAGACAGACAGACATATACAGTAATATATCTACATATTCAGATTTACTCTGTGCTTTGTGAATAACTTGTAACGGACTAATAATAATATTTGACCTGACTTTGCTTTTACACGTTGATGACAACGTTTCTAATGTTACATTAACGTTCTTTTAAGTTCACTAATATTCACTGATGTCTGTTAATCCTCGTGAACGTCTGTAACAGTCGTTTATCTATAAATGTCCGACTCAGTGAAATAATAATAATCAATGATTGTTAGTGAGAATTAGCTCAGAAGTCTGATTGTTGCATTGGGGTGTCAGCTGTCTGTGGAGAGAGGGAATTCTGGGTAATGGAGTCCTGACAGCTCTGCCTCAGTGTTACTGTTTACAGCTAACTGTGTGTGTGTGTGTTCAGCAGGAGCACTGGTTTGAAAAAGCTCTGCGGGAAAAGAAAGGCTTCGTCATCAAGAAGATGAAGGAGGACGGAGCGTGTCTGTTCAGAGCCGTGGGTGAGCAACACACACACACACACACACACACACACACACAGGTGTGTCTGCAGTTCCTCAGCTCACCTGCAGGTGTCAGTGTCACATCATAATGTAAACGGAACCAGAACAGTCAGTCAGAGTTCATCATCAACAACAGTCGATCATATTTGATCAGCTCTGTGTTCTGTCCATCAGATGACATCATCATGACCTCACAGACATACAGGAAGTGACCGGGGTCAGGTCACACCCCCTAACCATAACACAACCATAAAATAACATAACTAGAACTTCAGACTAACCTCACCATGCAGGTCTACAGGTGACCAGCAGAGGGTGCTGTGTGTGTGTGTGTGTGTGTGTGGTGTGTGTGTGTGTGTGTGTGTGTGTGTGTGTGTGTGTGTGTGTGTGTGTGTGTGTGTGTGTGTGTGTGTGTGAAGGTATGTGAGAATGTGGGTCACTGAGAGTTTCTGGTTCTGTCTCAAAGACAGGTCCATTCAGCTCAGACAGCTCGAGTTACACAAAACTATTATGTATTAGCTATTATTTTGTGTGTGTGTGTGTGTGTGTGTGTGTGTGTGTGTGTTACCTGTAAACTCACACCTGTCTTCCTGTTGTTTACGACTTTCACTCTGCTCGTGTTCAGAAGCTTCATCAGCTGTGAGATATATACTATATACAGTACTCTAAGATATATACTATATACAGTACTCTAAGATATATACTACATACAGTACTCTAAGATATATACTACATACAGTACTCTAAGATATATACTACAGTACTAAGTACTATCTACTACATACAGTATCTAAGTATATACTATATACAGTACTCTAAGATATATACTACATACAGTACTCTAAGATATATACTACATACAGTACTCTAAGATATATACTACATACAGTACTCTAAGATATATACTACATACAGTACTCTAAGATATATACTATATACAGTACTCTAAGATATATACTACATACAGTACTCTAAGATATATACTATATACAGTACTCTAAGATATATACTATATACAGTACTCTAAGATATATACTGTATACAGTACTCTAAGATATATACTACATACAGTACTCTAAGATATATACTGTATACAGTACTCTAAGATATATACTGTATACAGTACTCTAAGATATATACTATATACAGTACTCTAAGATATATACTACATACAGTACTCTAAGATATATACTATATACAGTACTCTAAGATATATACTATATACAGTACTCTAAGATATATACTACATACAGTACTCTAAGATATATACTACATACAGTACTATATACAGTACTCTAAGATATATACTACATACAGTTCTCTAAGATATATACTACATACAGTACTCTAAGATATATACTACATACAATACTCTAAGATATATACTACATACAGTTCTCTAAGATATATACTACATACAGTTCTCTAAGATATATACTACATACAGTTCTCTAAGATATATACTACATACAGTACTCTAAGATATATACTACATACAGTACTCTAAGATATATACTACATACAGTACTATATACAGTACTCTAAGATATATACTACATACAGTTCTCTAAGATATATACTACATACAGAACTCAAATTAGTACTACAGTACTGTAAAATAAGACTACTACAGTACTTACTATAGAAACACAAACTGCAGTTCCTCTAACG
>CM024793.1:24060392-24075392 GCA_014281875.1 Nibea albiflora | reverse complement strand
CCTGTCTGTCTCACCTCCTCCTCCTGCCTGTCTCACCTCCTCCTCCTGTCTGTCTCACCTCCTTCTGCCTGCCTCTCCTCCTGTCTGTCTCACCTCCTCCTCCTGCCTGTCTCACCTCCTCCTGCCTGTCTCTCAGATGAAGAATGCAGACTACTTCTCGAACTACGTGACAGAGGACTTCACCACATACATCAACAGGAAGAGGAAAAATAATTGCCATGGTAACCACATCGAGATGCAGGCCATGGCCGAGATGTACAACAGACCTGTGGAGGTGTATCAGTACAGCACAGGTGAGTCCACACCTCAGCCAATTGTGTCCCACTCCCAGTCGCGTCCCACCATCCTGATCCCGCCTCTCCTCCCCCACAGAGCCAATCAACACATTCCACGGCATCCACCAGAACAACGATGAGCCAATCAGAGTGAGCTACCACCGCAACATCCACTACAACTCCGTGGTGAACCCCAACAAGGCCACCATCGGGGTCGGACTGGGCCTGCCCGCCTTCAAACCCGGGGTACCAGAACCAGACCTGCTTACAGACCGGTTGCAGACCGTTTACAGTCTGCTTACAGACCGTTTACAGACCGCTTACAGACCGTTTAGTCCGCTTACAGACCGTTTAGTCCGCTTACAGACTGTTTACAGACCGCTTACATACCGTTTATTGAGTCCGCTCTTACAGCACTGTTTAACAGGACCGCCCCTTAAGACCGTTTAGTCCGCTTACCAGGTAAACCGGTTTAGTCCGCTTTACAGACCGTTTAGTCCGCTTACAGACCGTTTAGTCCGCTTACAGACTGTTTACAGACCGCTTACAGACCGTTTAGTCCGCTTACAGACCGCTTACAGACCGTTTACAGACCGTTTACAGTCCGCTTACAGACCGTTTACAGACCGCTTACAGACCGTTTACAGACCGTTTACAGACCGCTTACAGTCCGTTTACAGACCGCTTACAGACCGTTTACAGACCGTTTACAGTCCGCTTACAGACCGTTTACAGACCGTTTACAGTCCGCTTACAGTCCGTTTACAGTCCGCTTACAGACCGTTTACAGACCGTTTACAGTCCGCTTACAGATCGTTTACAGACCGTTTACAGTCCGCTTACAGACCGTTTACAGACCGTTTACAGTCCGTTTACAGTCCGTTTACAGTCCGCTTACAGTCCGCTTACAGACCGTTTACAGACCGTTTACAGACCGCTTACAGTCCGTTTACAGACCGCTTACAGTCCGTTTACAGACCGCTTACAGACCGTTTACAGTCCGTTTACAGTCCGCTTACAGACCGTTTACAGACCGTTTACAGTCCGCTTACAGTCCGTTTACAGTCCGCTTACAGACCGTTTACAGTCCGCTTACAGATCGTTTACAGACCGTTTACAGTCCGTTTACAGTCCGTTTACAGTCCGCTTACAGACCGTTTACAGACCGTTTACAGTCCGTTTACAGTCCGTTTACAGTCCGCTTACAGTCCGCTTACAGACCGTTTACAGTCCGCTTACAGACCGTTTACAGTCCGCTTACAGACCGTTTAGTCCGCTTACAGACCGCTTACAGACCGTTTACAGACCGTTTACAGACCGTTTACAGTCTGCTTACAGTCTGCTTACAGTCCGCTTACAGACCGTTTACAGTCCGCTTACAGACCGTTTACAGACCGTTTACAGACCGTTTACAGACCGTTTACAGTCCGCTTACAGACCGCTTACAGACCGTTTACAGTCCGCTTACAGACCGTTTACAGACCGTTTACAGTCCGCTTACAGACCGTTTACAGTCCGCTTACAGACCGCTTACAGACCGTTTACAGTCCGCTTACAGACCGTTTACAGACCGTTTACAGTCCGTTTACAGTCCGTTTACAGACCGTTTACAGACCGTTTACAGTCCGTTTACAGACCGTTTACAGTCAGTTTACAGTCCGTTTACAGACCGTTTACAGACCGCTTATAGACCGCTTACAGACCACTTACAGACCGTTTACAGTCCGCTTACAGACCGCTTACAGACTGCTTACAGACTGGTTACAGCCCTGCTGTAGGTGTGTTTTCACCTGTGTGTGCCTGTGCTCACCTGTGTTCACCTGTCGCTCCGCCCCCCTCAGTACGCAGAGCAGTCTCTGATGAAGTCGGCCATCAAGACGTCGGAGGAGTCGTGGATCGAGCAGCAGATGTTGGAGGACAAGAAGAGAGCGACGGACTGGGAGGCCACCAACGAGGCCATTGAGGAGCAGGTGGCCCGGGAGTCTTACCTGCAGTGGCTCCAGGACCAGGAGAAGCAGGCCCGACAGGTGAGGGGAGGGGAGTCTCACCTGTGACTGTCTGTTAGATTCTGGATCATGGGTTAGTTAAAGCGTCTCCTCTCTCTCAGCCCCGTAAAGCCAGCGCCACCTGCAGCTCAGCGACGGCGGCGGCCTCGAGTGGACTGGACGACTGGAGCGCCCGGTCGCCGCGGCAGCGTGACTCCGACCCCTCCCACTCTGACCTCACAACCACCCCATCGACCAATAACAACAAGCCCCCCTCCCCTGCTGGAGCCGCCCTCATCCTGAGCAAACCCCCCTCGCCCTGCGCGCCAGGTAACACACACACACACACACACCACACACTGACCTCTTACTCCAATCTGAACTCAGCAACACGGTTTCCACACATGTGTGTCTAACTTTGTGTGTGTGTGTGTGTGTGTGTGTGTGTGTGTGTGTGTGTGTGTGTGTGTGTGTGTGTGTGTGTGTGTGCAGGTCCCAGTAATCAGAGTCGTCATCATTTGGAGTACAGAGCCATCATGCAGGAGATGTCGCCCACAGCGTTTGGTAAGACACCTGAGCTCACCTGTCCATGTGGATACTGATTGGTGTTTACAGCAGCCAATAGCGTGTGTGTGTGTGTGTGTGTGTGTCTCACACACACACACACACACCACGCCCGGCTCGCCCGACTGCTTCCTGTTGATGTTTGACAGTAAACAACAGAAACTGACTGACAGCAGTAACCATGGAAACACTCTAATTTCTGATCGTATCAGACTCAGTTTGGACTTTTCAAAGTGCTTGTAAACACTTTAGTCCGATCTACTTCACACATCGGACATCTCAGAATCGGATAAGAACACCCAGATAATTCATTCACAGTCGGATATTTAACGC
Source organism: Nibea albiflora (assembly GCA_014281875.1). Lineage (NCBI taxonomy): Eukaryota > Metazoa > Chordata > Actinopteri > Sciaenidae > Nibea > Nibea albiflora. The sequence continues at coordinate 24,072,235 of CM024793.1, read as the reverse complement.
CATGTTTCCTCCTCCTTTCACCCGGAAGCCAAAAGATCTGTTGTTCTTTTTATATTTATTATTAGGGCGAAAATAATGCAGGAAAAGTACGCAGCTGTAGCATCGTCCATCTCCTCTGTGTGATCTTTGTCTTCAGGTGTCTTCAGGTGTCTTCAGGTGTCTTCAGGTGTTCGTCGTGGTATTTTAGAGTTTGTTGTTGATGATGTCATCCTGCTCTTGGGGGTGTGTCCTAATTTAACATCCAATCAAACACTTTCTCTCTTCTGAGGCTGGAGTGGAGTGCTTCCTGTTCGATACAGTCGTCTGTGTCCGGGCCTCACTGATTACTGTACAGAACCAGAACTACAGAACTTTATTTAAACTGGATCAGACTTTATTCACAATATATTTGCTGCTAACGCTAAGTGTGGTTAGCTTGGCCAGCATGTAGCTAACTGAAGACTTTAACAGCCAATGGGAGTCCTCCTAACTTTACCAACCACAGCTGGAAGATGCAGTTTAAGTGTTTCAGTGCTGTGATGTCACACTCTGACCTCATTTCCTGTCCAGGTCTGACGGACTGGGAGGACGATGAGATTCTGGCGTCGGTGCTCGCCGTCTCCCAGCAGGAGTACCTGGACAGCATGAAACACCAGAGCTCCGCCTCCATGCATCGAGAGAGGGAGCCGTCGCCCGACAGCAGCTGATGGCAGGCTCACGCACAAACACACACATACAGTGATGACCTTTGACCCCGCCTCCTCCCACCCGCCACCTTCCTGTGACCCCGCCCCCCTCGCAGACGGAGATCGACCTGGGAAAAAATAAACCATCAAACAAACAAATGCACACTCGTTTTTTTCTCCATCCCCTCATCACTCCTCCATCCTGTCGGCTCCTCTCCTTCCTTCCTTCCTTCCTTCCTTCCTTCTCTCCTTCCTTTCTTCTCTCCAGCCAATAGAAATCCAGCATCATCAAACGCCCTCCTTCCACTTCCTGGTTTCGGTCTTGGCGCCGACGTGGCGTCAGCTGTGATTTGCTCTTCCTCACGTCATCATCAGGCAGAAATTCATCCTCTCTTCAGAGTTTTTAATATTTTTGTTCAACCAATCATATCAGCCATTCAGTTCGTAGCAGGCTCGTTAGGTCTGCGGCTATCAGGGCCATTGGCTAATCAGAGCAGCGTATGTTAGCATCCTGTAGCTAAGTTACCATGTTCTTTAGCGAGCAAGCTAATCTCTGAAGTCTTACTATGTTTTAAAGCTAGTTCCTTTTAGCACTGCTACAAGCTGCGTTACAGTTAGCTTAGCAGCCAATAGCAAAAATAGTTGCTGCTTGTTCTCCCTCTTTTTATTCCGGTGGCCATTTTGTGCTGAATTATGCTAATTTATGCTAATCAAAATTCAAAACATGTCTCAACATGTTCACTAAGAATTGAAGGATAAGCTACCATGCTCATTAGCGAGCAAGCTATCACCTGAAGTCTTACTTCTGTTTTAAAGCTAACTCTTAATAACAGTGCTAATAACCTGTGTCGCTGTTAGCTTAGCTGCCGATGCTAGCATCAGACAAAGAATACTAATCCAAACTGAATAGGACGACCAGACTACATGTGTCCTGTAGGCTATGCTAGCATGCTGATTAGAGAGAAAACTATCACCTGCTAACATCGCTAACAAGTTGCTGTTAGCTTAGCATCTGATACATTGTTTAGCACTGCTGGCAGCCATCTTTGCGTGAGGAATGCTAATGAGCAGTGTAGGCTAAGTTAGCGAGCGAACTAACACCTCATCTCTCTAACAGCGCTAACATGCTGCAACACCTAGCTTAGCTTAGCATAGCGGCCAAATCATGACATCACAGCTCCCACTGCCGGCCATTTTCTGTTGACCGACTCGTTTACTTTCTTGCCAGTGAAGACTCCTCCGCTTTCTCTCCTTCCTCCTCCTCCTCCTCCTCTTCCTCCTCCTGCTCCTCCCCATGACCGTCACCTCCATCATCATCTTCATCATCATCGGACTTATTTAGCTGCATGTTTAATTGACCACGACCAATATCATCATAGAGAAAAGCGACAAATAAAAGGCGAGAAAAAAGAATTGTCATACTTATCCTCTTAATGATTGATTATTGTTGTTATTATTAATATTATAAGTTTGTTTTATTTTATTTTCTTGTTTGGGATGAAAAAAACTTTTTTTTCTTGGAATAAAAAGAGGAAAATGTTTCTGAAAAAAAACGTTCAGATTTCTTTTTTAACACGTCAACAAACTTCATCGCGTCTTCTTTATCTGCTGTTCACTCTGTCCTCTCCTCATTCATATATATATATATATATATATACACACCATAAAAGGAAGTTCCTCCGTGGTGACGTGTTCATTAAAGGATCTAATTCGGACTTTCTTGTAAATTCTTGATATGACTTTAATTTTGACAGGAAACAGAAACCGGACGTGTCCTGTTATCTCTCACACTCGGTCTGCTGACGGACTTTACCGAGTAGACAGATAGAGCGCGCGGTATGTGTGAGGAGGAACCGTTAGAGTGTGTGTGTGTGTGTGTGTGTGTGTGTGTGTGTGTGTGTGTGTGTGTGTGTGTGTTTTGGGGAAACCGTCCTCTCTTTCCCGTCATCAGCGCGCGCTACTCTGAATTCTACGAATTCCTCTCGCGCTATTTAAATATTCATGTTTTTAACCGCAGCTTGAATCTGATTGGCGGAACGGTTCAAAACATTGAACACATTGAACGGCGCTGATTGGACAGCGAGGGCGGGAGTGGGCGTGGTCAGACAGGAGTATAAATACAGAACAAAACAGAAGCGTAGACAGTCAGACGGAAGTTTGAGTTTTAAACTTCATTAAACTTCATTAAACTTCATAAATATTGGAGGACCTGCGTCCAGCCTGTCTGCGTCACACCAGGGTTGAAGAAGCGGGAGAAAGAAGGCGGGAAACGGGAAAAGTTTTAAAAACGACCGACGGGAATTTAACCGACGACACGATGGACGTTACGACCCGCGACTAACCGACCAGCTCACGACGATGTTAGAGAAGAGAGCCGCGGAGCGTCCGCCGGAGGAGGCCCGAGGAAAGCCCGGTGAGCCGACACATAGTACCTGCAGTGTAAATACACACGTACTATATGATACTGTGTTATATTCAGTATACACGTGATGTTAACGTCACAGCCAGTTAGCTGCACACATAACGACACCCGAGCTCGGCTCGACCGGTGGTTACCATGGTTACCCGGTTACGCTTTAAATACGGTTTATGAAATCAGATGACTGTCAGCTGTATGAAAATATAAAGAAAATGTGTCTGAAATATTTAATTTGTTTGACAGACAGACAGACAGACAGACAGGTCAGACAGACAGACAGGTCAGGCAGACAGACAGACAGACAGCAGGCAGACAGACAGACAGGACAGGTCAGGCAGACAGACAGGCAGCAGTGTGAACATATAATCTGAGGCTGCATTAATTATTTTCAGTTCATAAAAATCAAACTAATTTGAATAATTGGTGAGTTGTGTGTGTGTGTGTTATGACCCGTTCACAGTGTACTGACGTGTGTGTGTGTGTGTGTGTGTGTGTGTCTCAGTGAAGGAGGCGTTCTGCTCTCTGTACAGCTGTGGGCCTCTGCTCGGCAGCGGTGGTTTCGGTTCTGTGTTTTCGGGTCAGAGACTCTCTGATGGACTCCAGGTCAGACCTCAAGCCTTCAGTCACTTCTGTTTCCTGTCTGAAGACAAACTCACGTCTGTCCTTTTTGTCCCTGCAGGTCGCCGTCAAACAGATCTCCAGAGACAGAGTCCAGCAGTGGGCCCGCCTGGTGAGTGACTGACCTGACCCGACCCGGTCTGACCCGGTTCACTGACAGTTAAAGCGAGCAGACCTCAGGTCAGCTCTGCCCCCTGCTGGACTCACAGGTGAATGACAGGCGTGGGCGGGGGCAGGCCCCTGGTTCCCACGGAAACCTGTGATGTCACGGTTCAGGACTTCCCCTCAGCGATGACCTCATTATGAATCCATCAGAGCGTTAACGGGGAAACACCTGAGCACCTGCAGACCATGACAGGGCAGGAAAAAACAGGAAGTCACAGTGTGACCTGTTTCCTGTTGACATTAATGATTGACAGCTGATCCGTCTAATATTCTGTCTGACGTGAACTTCCTGTCCCCCCGCAGCCCGGCGAGCTCGCTCCTGTTCCCATGGAGATTGCTCTGCTGCAGCGGCTGTCGGAGGCTGGCGGGCACGGCGCCGTGGTCCGCATGCTGGACTGGTTCGAGGTGGAGGGGCGGGGCTTCCTGCTGGTTCTGGAGCGGCCGCCTCAGTGCCAGGACCTGTTCGACTTCATCACGGAGACGGGAGCGCTGTCGGAGCGCCTCGCCCTCAGGTCGGTCTCCTCGCACGGCACCGTCTGCTGGTTCTGGTTCCGTCCGTGTCCGCTCCCCGTCTCAAAGGTTCTGTTCGTGTCCGTCAGGTTCTTCAGGCAGATCGTGGAGGCGCTGCGATTCGTCCACGCTCACGCTGTCGTGCACCGGGACATCAAAGACGAGAACATCGTGGTGGACACGCGGACGCTCGAGGTGAAGATCGTCGACTTCGGATCCGGAGCGCCACTGAAGGAGGCGCCGTACGGAGAGTTTGAAGGTGAGCAGACGCCACGACACACCTGACACGTCTGACCAATCAGTGGAGGTTATCCAGACGCGATGACGCCTGTCTCCTCCCTCAGGTACGCGGGTCTACAGTCCTCCTGAGTGGATCCTGTCTCAGTCCTACGAGGCCGTCCCGCTCACCGTCTGGTCTCTGGGCGTCCTCCTCTTCGACATGGTCTGCGGAGACATCCCCTTCGAGTGCGACGAGGAGATCATCAGGGCCACGCCCCTTTTCACCCGACGAGTCTCTACAGGTGAGCAGAGGCCCCACCCACCGCTCCACTCCTGTGAAGCCTGATTGGTCGATCTCTAACCTGGGCTCTTCCTTCCCAGAATGCCAGTCTCTGATTCGCTGGTGTCTGTCGTACCGGCCCGAGGAGCGTCCGACCCTGGAGGAGATCCTGACCCACCCCTGGATGGAGGAGGAGGGAGGAGACCTGCAGGAGGAGCACGACTCTCTGCCCAGCCAGTCCCTGTAGAACCCGCCTGGGACAGAACCCTGACCGGCTCCAAACCCGGCGTCACTCACACTGGACTTAAAGACAGGAAGTGCTCTCAGCTGATTTTTAATTTAATTTAATTTATCCTGCAGGAGGGTTGGCGGCCATGTTTGATTTGGGCAGAGTGACTTCCTGTTTATTTATTGATGGTTTTAATTTATTCACATGAATAATCAGAATCTTTGTTTCATGTTCAGTTTGTATGAGTTCTGGTTCTGGTTCTGTTGATGTCTGGATGTGATGTCACTGTAAATACTTGTGTATTATTGGCTGGTTCAAAGGTCAAAGTGACTCGTGGTCACTTGTTTCTGTTTATTTATATTAAATATGAATTTACGGATCAAAAGATCCAAATAAAAACGTTTTTATCACTTCGTCATTCTGAGTCTTTCATGTGTCTCTGAGACTACCTTACCCATGATTCATAGTGTTTGAAACATAAAAGCAGCTGAAATATTTCATGACTTTATTTTTATTTCACATCAAATTCAAACAAAGATTTTGAAAATAAAACATCTTGAACGGTGCACGCGTGTTTGACCAGCAGGCGGCGCTGAAGGTGACTCCTCTGACAGGTGAGGTGTCAACCCAGCAGCCAATAAGATTCCCCCATGTTCAACCTGAAGGAGAACAAGGAAGTGATTGTTGACAACGGGAGGAGGAGGAGGTCTCACTCTGACTGTTTATCCAGAGCTCTTCACGACATGGAAAAACATTTCATCAAATTTAAACTGTTGAAACTTGAAACTCAATTAATGTGGACCAAAGAAAACCTGGACGTAGTCTCTGAGACGTCCTCGCAGACTGTCTAAAACCTGGACGTAGTCTCTGTGACGTCCCCACAGACTGTCTAAAACCTGGACGTAGTCTCTGTGACGTCCTGCAGACTGTCTAAAACCTGGACGTAGTCTCTGTGACGTCCCCACAGACTGTCTAAAACCTGGACGTAGTCTCTGTGACGTCCCCACAGACTGTCTAAAACCTGGACGTAGTCTCTGTGACGTCCCCGCAGATTGTCTAAAACCTGGACGTAGTCTCTGTGACGTCCCCGCAGACTGTCTAAAACCTGGACGTAGTCTCTGAGACGTCCCCACAGACTGTCTAAAACCTGGACGTAGTCTCTGTGACGTCCCCGCAGATTGTCTAAAACCTGGACGTAGTCTCTGTGACGTCCCCGCAGACTGTCTAAAACCTGGACGTAGTCTCTGAGACGTCCCCGCAGACTGTCTAAAACCTGGACGTAGTCTCTGAGACGTCCCCGCAGACTGTCTAAAACCGGACGTAGTCTCTGAGACGTCCCCGCAGACTGTCTAAAAACCTGGACGTAGTCTCTGTGACGTCCTCGCAGACTGTCTAAAACCTGGACGTAGTCTCTGAGACGTCCTCGCAGACTGTCTAAAACCTGGACGTAGTCTCTGAGACGTCCCCGCAGGACTGTCTAAAACCTGGACGTAGTCTCTGAGACGTCCCCCGCAGACTGTCTAAAACCTGGACGTAGTCTCTGAGACGTCCCCGCAGACTGTCTAAAACCTGGACGTAGTCTCTGAGACGTCCCCGCAGACTGTCTAAAACCTGGACGTAGTCTCTGAGACGTCCCCGCAGACTGTCTAAAACCTGGACGTAGTCTCTGTGACGTCCTCGCAGGACTGTCTAAAACCTGGACGTAGTCTCTGAGACGTCCTCGCAGACTGTCTAAAACCTGGACGTAGTCTCTGTAGACGTCCCGCGACTGTCTAAACCTGACGTAGTCTCTGTGACGTCCTACGGTCTAAAACCTGGACGTAGTCTCTGAGACGTCCCCACAGACTGTCTAAAACCTGGACGTAGTCTCTGAGACGTCCTCGCAGACTGTCTAAAACCTGGACGTAGTCTCTGTGACGTCCTGCAGACTGTCTAAAACCTGGACGTAGTCTCTGTGACGTCCCCGCAGACTGTCTAAAACCTGGACGTAGTCTCTGAGACGTCCTCGCAGACTGTCTAAAACCTGGACGTAGTCTCTGAGACGTCCTCGCAGACTGTCTAAAACCTGGACGTAGTCTCTGAGACGTCCCCGCATACTGTCTAAAACCTGGACGTAGTCTCTGAGACGTCCCCGCATACTGTCTAAAACCTGGACAGTTTATTATTTTGAATTCACTGATGAATAAAATAAAATGTCTTTGGTCTTATTAAATGTTTCATGCTGTTTTTGGTGTTCTGGTTTCTCTTCAGAGTGATACCTTCTGTCAGTCTTTCCCATCTCCGCTGTAGTTCCTTCACTTCCGGGACACATCAGATCCTCCACGGTCTGTTTTCATCCCGATGTTTGCGGTGGTCTCCCCGCAGACTTCTTTAACCCGCGCCCCGGTCCAGTACCTGCCTCTCACTTTAACCCGAACAAGAACCCGGAGCTCGGCCGGTCGGGTCCAGACTGTGAGCCGGGGTTAGCTGAGAGGCTAGCGGAGCGTTAGCTGAGCAGACAGCGGGGTGAAGGCTCGGTCCGCACGGCGGGCAGAGGGAGCACAGCATGGCCGCAGGGAACCACAGCCAGCCGGCCGAGGACAAGGCAGTGAGCCGGGGTCAAAGTGACGGTAAGGACGCCCGGGGAGGGAGAACCGAGGACCGGGAGAGGAGCTAACGTTACACCCGGCCCACAGGCTCCGAACCCGGGGAGCTGTTCGATGAGCTGACGTGTTAAATAATAATTAAAACGTCATTTATGATTAATTAAAATCAGGAAAGTCAAAGTGTGTGTGTGTGTGTGTGTGTGCGCGCTTGCGTGCGTGTGTGCGCGTTCACGGATGGAGCGCTGCAGAGCTAACTAGCAGCTGAGCTAACCAAACTTTAACAGGTTACTGTTCACTGCAGCCAGCGAGGTCAGCTGACATGCTCAGTGACGAGCACAGTGTTCACCTGTCAGGTGTTTAATGAGTCAAGCTCGCGCCTTTTTATTTTAATTAAACTGACATAATTAGCTGTTAGCATGCTAGCTGAGCTAACAGCAGCAGCTAACTTCACTGTGTGTGTGTGTATTGGTGTTAGTTCAGTGTATGTGTGTGTGTGTGTGTGCGCCAGGTAAACCGGTGAGACCCGACAGGTGAGGCTCAAACACGGACAGTGTGACGTGTTCAAGGTGTGTTGGTGTGTGTGTCGGCTGATGACGTGGAGGTTTGTCTGCAGGTATTTGAACACCTTCAGAGTACTCAGGACAGTACTAGGAAGTACTGAAGCACACTGGGGTACAAGTACTGCGTTACAAAGCTGACTACACAAAGTTTATTTAAAGTAAAAGTACTCGTAGAACTCATTTTAAATATCTTATATAAAAATACATTTTATCAGGTACAACAGGAAACACGTCATTCCTGGATGGTGAGTGTTGGATGGTGAAGGTTGGATGATGAGTGTTGGATGATGAGTGTTGGATGATGAAGGTTGGATGATGAGTGTTGGATGGTGAAGGTTGGATGATGAAGGTTGGATGGTGAGTGTTGGATGGTGAAGGTTGGATGGTGAAGGTTGGATGATGAGTGTTGGATGATGAAGGTTGGATGATGAAGGTTGGATGATGAGTGTTGGATGGTGAAGGTTGGATGATGAAGGTTGGATGATGAAGGTTGGATGATGAGTGTTGGATGATGAAGGTTGGATGATGAGTGTTGGATGGTGAAGGTTGGATGATGAAGGTTGGATGGTGAGTGTTGGATGGTGAAGGTTGGATGGTGAAGGTTGGATGATGAGTGTTGGATGATGAAGGTTGGATGATGAAGGTTGGATGATGAGTGTTGGATGATGAAGGTTGGATGATGAGTGTTGGATGATGAAGGTTGGATGATGAGTGTTGGATGATGAGTGTTGGATGATGAAGGTTGGATGATGAGTGTTGGATGATGAGTGTTGGATGATGAGTGTTGGATGGTGAAGGTTGGATGATGAAGGTTGGATGATGAGTGTTGGATGATGAAGGTTGGATGATGAGTGTTGGATGGTGAAGGTTGGATGATGAAGGTTGGATGGTGAGTGTTGGATGGTGAAGGTTGGATGATGAGTGTTGGATGATGAGTGTTGGATGGTGAAGGTTGGATGGTGAGTGTTGGATGGTGAAGGTTGGATGATGAGTGTTGGATGATGAGTGTTGGATGATGAAGGTTGGATGATGAGTGTTGGATGATGAGTGTTGGATGATGAAGGTTGGATGATGAAGGTTGGATGATGAGTGTTGGATGATGAAGGTTGGATGATGAGTGTTGGATGATGAAGGTTGGATGATGAAGGTTGGATGATGAGTGTTGGATGGTGAAGGTTGGATGGTGAAGGTTGGATGATGAGTGTTGGATGGTGAAGGTTGGTTGATGAGTGTTGGATGGTGAAGGTTGGATGATGAAGGTTGGATGGTGAAGGTTGGATGATGAGTGTTGGATGATGAGTGTTGGATGATGAAGGTTGGATGATGAGTGTTGGATGATGAAGGTTGGATGGTGAAGGTTGGATGATGAGTGTTGGATGATGAAGGTTGGATGATGAAGGTTGGATGATGAAAGTTGGATGATGAGTGTTGGATGATGAAGGTTGGATGATGAAAGTTGGATGAGTGTTGGATGATGAAGGTTGGATGATGAGTGTTGGATGATGAAGGTTGGATGATGAGTGTTGGATGATGAAGGTTGGATGATGAGTGTTGGATGATGAAGGTTGGATGATGAGTGTTGGATGATGAAGGTTGGATGATGAAGGTTGGATGATGAGTGTTGGATGATGAAGGTTGGATGATGAGTGTTGGATGATGAAGGTTGGATGATGAGTGTTGGATGATGAAGGTTGGATGATGAGTGTTGGATGATGAGTGTTGGATGATGAGTGTTGGATGATGAAGGTTGGATGATGAAGGTTGGATGATGAGTGTTGGATGGTGAAGGTTGGATGATGAAGGTTGGATGATGAGTGTTGGATGATGAAGGTTGGATGATGAAGGTTGGATGATGAGTGTTGGATGATGAGTGTTGGATGATGAAGGTTGGATGATGAGTGTTGGATGATGAAGGTTGGATGATGAGTGTTGGATGATGAAGGTTGGATGATGAAGGTTGGATGATGAGTGTTGGATGGTGAAGGTTGGATGATGAAGGTTGGATGATGAAGGTTGGATGATGAGTGTTGGATGGTGAAGGTTGGATGATGAAGGTTGGATGATGAAGGTTGGATGGTGAAGGTTGGATGATGAAGGTTGGATGATGAAGGTTGGATGATGAGTGTTGGATGATGAGTGTTGGATGATGAGTGTTGGATGATGAAGGTTGGATGATGAGTGTTGGATGATGAAGGTTGGATGATGAGTGTTGGATGATGAAGGTTGGATGATGAAGGTTGGATGATGAGTGTTGGATGGTGAAGGTTGGATGGTGAAGGTTGGATGATGAAGGTTGGATGATGAGTGTTGGATGGTGAAGGTTGGATGATGAAGGTTGGATGGTGAAGGTTGGATGATGAAGGTTGGATGATGAAGGTTGGATGGTGAAGGTTGGATGATGAAGGTTGGATGATGAGTGTTGGATGATGAAGGTTGGATGATGAAGGTTGGATGATGAAGGTTGGATGATGAGTGTTGGATGGTGAAGGTTGGATGGTGAAGGTTGGATGATGAAGGTTGGATGGTGAAGGTTGGATGATGAAGGTTGGATGATGAAGGTTGGATGATGAGTGTTGGATGATGAGTGTTGGATGATGAAGTTGGATGATGAGGTTGGATGATGAGGTTGGATGATGAGTGTTGGATGATGAGGTTGGATGATGAAGGTTGGATGATGAGTGTTGGATGGTGAAGGTTGGATGATGAAGGTTGGATGATGAGTGTTGGATGATGAGTGTTGGATGATGAAGGTTGGATGATGAGTGTTGGATGATGAAGGTTGGATGATGAGTGTTGGATGATGAAGGTCGGATGATGAAGGTCGGATGATGAGTGTTGGATGATGAGTGTTGGATGATGAAGGTTGGATGATGAGTGTTGGATGATGAGTGTTGGATGATGAGTGTTGGATGATGAAGGTTGGATGATGAGTGTTGGATGATGAAGGTTGGATGATGAGTGTTGGATGGTGAAGGTTGGATGGTGAAGGTTGGATGGTGAAGGTTGGATGATGAAGGTTGGATGGTGAAGGTTGGATGATGAAGGTTGGATGGTGAAGGTTGGATGATGAAGGTTGGATGATGAAGGTTGGATGATGAGTGTTGGATGGTGAAGGTTTGATGGTGAAGGTTGGATGATGAAGGTTGGATGATGAAGGTGGATGATGAGTGTTGGATGATGAAGGTTGGATGATGAAAGTTGGATGATGAGTGTTGGATGATGAAGGTTGGATGATGAGTGTTGGATGATGAAGGTTGGATGATGAGTGTTGGATGATGAAGGTTGGATGATGAAGGTTGGATGATGAAGGTTGGATGATGAGTGTTGGATGGTGAAGGTTGGATGGTGAAGGTTGGATGATGAAGGTTGGATGATGAAGGTTGGATGATGAGTGTTGGATGATGAAGGTTGGATGATGAAGGTTGGATGATGAGTGTTGGATGATGAAGGTCGGATGATGAAGGTCGGATGATGAGTGTTGGATGATGAGTGTTGGATGATGAAGGTTGGATGATGAGTGTTGGATGATGAGTGTTGGATGATGAGTGTTGGATGATGAAGGTCGGATGATGAAGGTCGGATGATGAAGGTTG
>CM024793.1:24044288-24060292 GCA_014281875.1 Nibea albiflora | reverse complement strand
AGACAAGCCCAGACAGACAGAGCCAGACAGGAGAGACACAGACAGACAGAGAGACAGACAGAGAGACATAGATGTTGCAGCTGTGCTCTCTTCATGTTTTAAACACACACACACACCCCCACAGTGACAGAGCCCTGTATTAGCCTCTAAACCTCTCTAATCCAGAACCTTTCATTAACACAACACAGCTGTGTGTGTGTGTGTGTTTCAGAGTTACAAAGGAGCTGACACCGTGCACGTGCACACTGATGGTAGCTTTATATTTTTAGTCTTCTTGTGACGTGCGTCTGCGTCTAGTTTGGTTTCATTTCTGCATGTTTTAAAATGTTTTTTAAGTTAGTACAACATAAAAACGAAGACAGGGCATGGAGCTGTTTTCAGAGTGACTGACTGATTTCACTGTTAACTGTTGTACTGTTGTAACCATGGAGACGCTGTATCACCAACAACCACGAGACAGGAAAAGGAGCATTAATAAACGTAACACTCACCACAGCGGCACGTAATCCTCTTCAGAGCCAAACACCTGCATAACAAACAGAACACACATGCGACTTTACACAGTATAGTGTTGTGAGATAAATCTATAGTGTGTGTGTGTGTGTGTGTGTCTAGGTGTGGAAGATGTGACAGACTACGACCCTAACATCCTCAATGACCCCCAGTGGCCTTGTGGGAAACACAAGCGAGTGCTGATCTTCGCCTCGTACATGGTAAGAACACTCTGAAGTGTGTGTGTGTGTGTGTGTGTGTGTGTGTGTGTGTGTGTGTGTGTGTGTGTGGTGTGTGTGAATGTGAATGCAGTAAATAAATGAACGTGTGAGAGAAGTTTAATGTTTCATGTTCTGATAAACAGGAAGCAGACGTTTGGTTCAGAGGACAGAAGAGAATAATCACACACACAGCACTGTTACAACAGCATCATTATCTTATAGGCAGTAGCTTAGTTTTTAATTCATCCCAGTGGAGGGATAAAACACACACACACACACACACTACATCAGTACTATTTAATCCATCAGAGAAGATTATTACTGAGGCGTGCTGCTTCTTCACTGTGTGTGTGGTGTGATCTCACCACCCACCACAGTGTCAACTCTGTCCTAAACTACAAACACACTGATGAAACAACAACATGACTTTTATCATGAGAAACACACACCTCTCCTCTCCTCTGCTCTCCTCCGTCTCCTCTCCTCCGTCTCCTCTCATCGTACCTTCTCCTCGTCTTATTTCCTCCAGACGACGGTGATCGAATACGTCAAACCATCTGATCTGAAGAAAGACATGAACGAGACGTTTAAGGAGAAGTTTCCTCACATTAAGCTCACGCTCAGTAAAATACGCAGGTAAAGAATCTGAATTTTAAAAAACTAAGCATGAAGTTTGAACATTGTGACAGTACAGTACACTCCGTCTGTTACTCCGCCTGTCTCGCAGCCTGAAGAGAGAGATGAGAGTCATGGGGGAGGATTGCGGCCTGCAGCCCGTCACCATCGCCATGGCGTTCGTGTACTTTGAGAAGCTGGTGCTGCAGGGTCGACTCAACAAACCGAACAGGTACCGACTACGACATCATGTCTTCACACATCACAACAGCTGCACGCAGACTCTGATCAGTGTGCCGCTCTAATGGTTCATTTATCGGCCACAGTCCCAGAAAACAACGACGACGTCCAGGAGGACAGAACGTTCTCCTGGACAAAATAAACATCTGGTTGTTTAATGAGCTTTGAAAATGTGGATTTCCCAGCATGCTGCTGCTGTCAGTCCACAGTGTGTGGCGGAGGAGAGGCTCCCCCTTGTGTTTGCCTTGTGCTGAGACATCCTCAGTCAGGAACCGAACATCTCGGTTGTCTTCCATTAAATTAGTCTTTTCAAACTTAGCTGTGATCTCCCTGGAAGGAACCTGGAAACAAAACTGTAGTTCCAGGATGTTCAGGAGGTTTTTGGCAGTGAGGTGCCGACGAGACTAAGAAGCAGAAAATTAAAACACTGTTGTTGTTTTACAGGAAGTTGGTGTCGGCTGCCTGCATCCTCCTGGCTGCCAAGATCAGCAGTGACCTCAAGAAGCAGGAGGTCAAACACCTTATTGATGTAAGTCACACACACACACACACACACACACACACACACCTGCCTGTCAGCCAGCTCGTGTTGCTCTTGCTCAGGTGTTTCTGTGATCTACCTGAGCAGGTGGAAGACGACCTCGTCGTTAAGTCGACGTGGCTGCTGTTATTTCAGAGGACGAAGAAACATCAGCACAGACATAAACACAGTGTGTGTTATGTGACGTGTCCACCAGAGGGCGCTCATCTGCAGAACATAATATGATGCACGATGAGATTTATTTGATAGATTCTTATTTTTCTCTTTAGTTTAACAATGATTCAATAATAAGTGTGTGTCAGTGACCTTTGACACGTCATCATGGATCATTCTCTGCTTTCTGTGTCTGTGCAGAAGCTGGAGGAGCGCTTCAGGATCAGCAGGAGGGAGCTGATATCGTTCGAGTTCACCATCCTGGTCGCCCTGGAGATGGCGCTCTACCTCCCCGAGAGTAAAGTCATGCCACATTACAGACGGCTCGTGCAGCAGTTATAGCAGCAGCGGCTGCTCCAGCACTGTGACGGACGGACACCACTCGTGACGCCTGGCTCAGAGGACACCAAAGCTCATCCACGCTGTGACGATGACGCAGCGCCGTCTCCGCCCTCAGACGCCAAAGCGACAACACACTGTGATCGACGGTTCAGCAGCAGCGCGAGACTCGCCGGGGGTCAGATCCATCGCAACCCCTAAATGTCATCTCTGAATCATCTTTCCTCAAAAAGATTTCCTCACCAGCTTCTTCAGAGGTTTTAATAACGGAGACTGCTTCGTGTGTCAGCACGGCGCAGCTTTAACGGAGAGCGTCACCGTTTGTGAAACTGAGACCTGATTCTGATTCTTTAAGTCTCATCAAGACCTCCAAATTACGACAACTACAAGTGCCATTTTCAGAGTCACACGTCATATTCCTGCCATAGTTTTTTCATTTTTAACTTTTGGACGTTCTCGTCTCAAACTGCTGCGTCAGGTTTGGAGTTCACGGCTGCAGCAGCAAAGTTTTAGATTATTTTAAAACACACAGACATGCTGAGAGCTTCATGTCAGCAACATCCTCAGATTTTTGTACTAAACTTGAAGCCATGAAGGAGCCAAACAGAATCTTGTCCTCTTGCTGGCCTGGCTTCAGATTTGGACTCTCTCTCACTCCTTCACTGCTCTGATGGAACGTCGTGGAGGGGAAGGTTCGCAGTAACACATGAAGCTGCCGTCAGGAGGAGTTCAGATGTTTAAGTGCCTGAAGTCCGTCTTTGGATCCACGGATTCAAACCAGCAGCCTGATCTGCACCTCACTCCGTCTCGCTCTCGTGGTCTGTGCTGCAGTGACGGCTCCTTGTGATCACTGCTCCGTCCTGAGTGATTGACATAAACACTGTCTCACTGCGGGAGTCCGTGTCCGTTATGGTCTTCATTTCACTTTGTGCACTGTGACGAGTCTGGAAAACTACTCAGCATCTAATTCAGTCAAAACAATCTGAACACTCGAGCTTTAAGAAACTGTGATGAACCAAATTATTCATTCATTATCGAGAAAACGACACACCAGCTCACACACGGTACAACAAACACTGAAGCTTCTTAAGGTGGACTGCAGAGCTTCTTACGGTGGACTGCAAGACATGACTCTTTTTTCTATCCGCACTGTGAAGAAACATCAACTACCAAACAGACCTTTCCGTTAGCGACCTGCCGACCTTTCACTCAAACGTTATTTATTCTGTTTTCACTGTTTCATAAAGGGACAAATATTTAACCAGCAGAGCTCTGACGGGACGTTTGTGTCGTTTTCCTCCATGTTGTAGCACACAGTGAAACGTTTTACTACGTTACCCAGAATGCACTGGGTATTTCTTTGTTTTGAAGCTGGTTACCGTTGGTTACAGACGACAAACACTTCCTGCAGAGTCTCTGTCGTTTTTTGCACATTGCCTTTTTTTTGCTTCACAATCCCGCGTCTTTATTTTATCACTAAGTAACGAGGGTAAAGAGATTTTTCTACATTAAATGTGTGACGTACGTTACTGTATATCGAATTTTATTTATTGTTTGTAATCCTCCACATGAAGAGTCGTGTTCTGGATTCGGAACACGACTCTTCATCCGAGTCCGGGTTCTGCTACGCTCGAGTGTCGGAGCAGGAGAGCCGATGGACTCAAACCGAGTCACGTCGGCTCTGAAAACGCTTTAAAAACATCACAAGGTTTGTTTTTCTCAGTCGAAAATGACGTAACATGACTAGTTATTTGCAGATTGTTTCATCATTCAGGGCCTTTTTCAAGCAGAAGCTGAATATTTGTTTTGTTTTTTCAAATTTGAATCTTCTGGGCACATTTTGATTAAATGATGAATCAACTTTAAGAAACTAATCTGCAGATTAAATAATAAAAATAATTAGCTGCAGACGTCATGTTTAAATTCTGCAGCACGCGTTAAATATAAAATGAACATTTCTTGCTCTGACAAAGATCGAAGAACCTTCGCTCCACAGTTTGCACTTTAGAGCAGAGTCGTATATTCGAACGCTGTGATGGATATAAAACTCTGCTCGAGAGCTTCCAAAGTCGTCTTCTCTACATCTAGAGATACTGATGTTTGATTCTATGCAGCTTTTCCTCTGTCAGCTGACCTTCGGTCCCTCCCTGGTGTGTTTACCTGTAACGTGCCACAAGCTTTATTTTCACATGACTTTATTTACGCTTCACGTGTTGTATTTAGTTTGTATGAGTAATAATTATTTATTCTTTGAGCGCTGTAAGATGGGAATATTTACCAGTGTTTGTCTTCCAGTTCTACTGAATTGTTTTCCATTTTAAGGGTTAATTTTCAAAGTTAAATTAAGTTTTGTATTTTTTTTTATTTTATGGACAACATTGACGAGCCGCGTAGCAGTTCGGCGAGTCGAGGCGTCACAGGAGGTTCATCTGTTATTTATGTTGTTCAGCTGTTCACAGAAATTAGAGTGTATCTCATTTTTTGTAACGTGCGGTGTCTCATGTCGACTACACTGCTCACGGTGTGGGCTGGTTACACTGCAGGTCAGTCTGGAGGATATTAATGGCTGAAAATATTAATAAAAATAAATATTTTGTAAAACAAAGACCATAAGCTGTTTAAACTGCCAATCTTCAATTCATGTCAAGTTTATTTTCATTAAAAATATGTGAATTACTGCTTCTGTTCATTGTTTCACTTCATTTATTTTATGCATACGTGATAAATATTAATATATTTAGAATCAAGGCATCAGGACTTCAACATTTTACAAGCCATCGTTCTCACGATGAAGATTCACAACAAAAGACCTTAAAATGAATACAACAGAATAAACAAAGAAAGAATCAGATACAAAAAAACTCGACTTTTTCTTAAAATCTATCTTTTTTCTCTCAAAAATCTAGCTTGTATCTCAAAATTCTGACTTTTTATTCTTAAAAAGTATGGAGGTAAATTTGTGTCTTTATTCAATCAAAAAAAATATTTTCAAAGAAAAAAACCTTCACTTCAATCAAAAAAAACTGTTGCAAAGAAGTGTTTGAATGCAAAAATATAGTTGAGATTCAAAAAAATGCATTTGAACACTTTTTTCTTTGCTAAATAAATTTGCTTGTATCTGATTCTTTTTGTAATTTGTACACATAATAAAACACCTGATCTCAGTTAACTTCATTTTTGTATAAATTAGTTAAGAATGAATACTAAATACATCAAACAGGTTGACGTTAAGTGGATTGTCTTTGTAGCAACGGTGGTTGAGGATTACGGGTAGCTGGATGGCTTGAGCTCAGAGCGTCCAAAACGCGAGTGGCGTTTTATACAGACCTTCGCGTCTGTATAAAACGCCACTCGTAGTTTAGTAAAAAAAAGTCATAGTATAGTATGGCAAAAAAAGTCATATTATAGTATGGTAAAAAAAATCATAGTATAGTATGGCAAAAAAAACATAGTATAGTATGGCAAAAAAAGTCATAGTATGGCAAAAATCATAGTATAGTATGGCAAAAAATGTCACTGTATAGTATGTTAAAAAAAAGTCATAGTATGGCAAAGAAAAGTCATAGTATAGTATGGCAAAAAAAGTCATAGTATAGTATGGCAAAAAAAGTCATAGTATAGTATGGTTAAAAAAAGTCATAGTATGGCAAAAAAAAGTCATAGTATAGTATGGCAAAAAAAGTCATAGTATAGTATGTTAAAAAAAAGTCATAGTATAGTATGCCCCAAAAAAGTCATAGTTTAGTATGGTTAAAAAAAACCTCATAGTATGTAAAAAAAAAAAAAAGTCATAGTATAGTATGGCAAAAAATGTCACTGTATAGTATGGCAAAAAAAAGTCATATTATGGTATGGCAAAAAAATCATAGTATAGTATGGCAAAAAAGTCATAGTATAGTATGGCAAAAAGTCATAGTATAGTATGGCAAAAAAAGTCATAGTATGGCAAAAAAATGTCACTGTATAGTCTGTTAAAAAAAGTCATAGTATAGTATGGCAAAAAGTCATAGTTTAGTATGGTTAAAAAAGTCATAGTATAGTATGGCAAAAAAAGTCATAGTATAGTATGGTTTAAAAAAAGTCATAGTATGGCAAAAAAAGTCATAGTATAGTATGGCAAAAAAAAGTCATAGTATAGTATGTTAAAAAAAAGTCATGTATAGTATGCCCCAACAAAAAAGTCATAGTTTAGTTGGTTAAAAAAACCTCATAGTATGTAAAAAAAAAAAAAAGTCATAGTATAGTATGGCAAAAAATGTACTGTATAGTTATGGCAAAAAAAGTCATATTATAGTATGGATAAAAAAAATCATATTATAGTATGGTAAAAAAAGTCATAGTATAGTATGGCAAAAAAGTCATAGTATAGTATGTTAAAAAAAAGTCATAGTATAGTATGCCCCAAAAAGTCATAGTTTATTATGTTAAAAAAAAACTCATAGTATGTAAAAAAAAAAAAAAGGTCATAGTATAGTATGGCAAAAAATGTCACTGTATAGTAATTGCAAAAAAAGTCATATTATAGTATGGTAAAAAAATCATAGTATAGTATGGTTAAAAAAAATTCATAGTATAGTATGGCAAAAAAAAGTCATAGTATGGCAAAAAAGTCATAGTATAGTATGCCCCAAAAAGTCATAGTTTAGTATGGTTAAAAAAACCTCATAGTATGTAAAAAAAAAAAAAAAAGTCATGTTATAGTATGGTAAAAAAATCATAGTATAGTATGGTAAAAAAATCATAGTATAGTATGGCAAAAAAGTCATAGTATAGTATGGCAAAAAAGTCATAGTATAGTATGGTAAAAAAAATCATTGTATAGTATGGCAAAAAAGTCATAGTTTAGTATGGCAAAAAAATCAAGTATAGTATGGCAAAAAAGTCAAGTATAGTATGGCAAAAAAGTCATAGTATGGCAAAGTATAGTTATATAACATATATACACACACATATATACATACACATATTACACACAGACTGTTTTTTTCAAGCTGCAGTCAAATCATATTCCACATTTGTAATTTGAAACATGTCACATTACTTAACACCTGCTAGAGAAATGATATACAACCTCCTCCTCCTCCTCACTCAGTAGTATTAATGTTTCAGTGAGCCTCTTATCATTTAACAGAAAAAATACATCCAACAAACATCACCAGGACTGAATAACAATCAGAGCAACTTTTGCAGCCTTGTGTACAAGTTTCAGTGTGACGGTGAGCTCTCAGCTTTCTATGAAGCACCACTGGCGTTGTTAGGCCTGGCTACAAAATATTAAATATTCTCAAGCCCCCTAAATAGTTGTTTCATTACAAACTTTTTTTTTTAAACAAAAAAAGTTGAAATTTCACTGATTCAGGTGTTTTAACACTGAATATTTTACATTATTTGTGCACATAGATGACTAATAACAGTCTTCAGATAGTTCATTCTCCTTCCTTTACTGGTAAACAATGTCCGTGGTTTATTGGGCGCCATCTTGTGGACAAACTGAGAACTACGACACAGGAAGCCACAAAAACAACATGGCGGCTGCCGGAAAGTGACTGACTTCATGCTAATGTTCGTCAATAAAACTTGAGAACCATTGGCTGCTCTCTTCGTTTCACTCAGGAGGCCGTCATCACGGGACGTTTCATATTTCTGTTTAGCCACAAAACGGAGACACGAGAATCTAACACACTGATTGTATTGATGGCTGTCTTTGATAGCCTTTTGCTAGCTAGACGAGTAGTATGTATGTTTGTACAATTAGAAGAAAAAATAACGCACAACACAAACACTCATAAGAATTATAAACTGTATGAAATCTCCACAGGAAAGACAAACTTTATTAATTATTATATAAGCCTTGTTAACATTGACAAAGCCGCTATCATTAAAATATAATCACGGGATTTTCTGCCCTCTTGTGGTCACACAGAGAATTACACGACAACCGTTTCCGGTTAGCACTTTCAAAATAAAACCTGAAACTTTCAGAAGTAACGATTAGAAAGTAGAGAAAGCCAAGTTACACACACGTAAACTATAAATTAAATATTTCAATTAAATATTTCCATGTTTTGGGGAAATTTGTTCTCAAAATCAACATTTTCTTTGCTCTCCGTTTCTACGGAGATACACGGGGCCCTGACTAACACCTGGGAAAACAGTCAGTCACAGCAGTAGACTCCAGGATGTAATGAACAGATCAATACTCAGTAAGTAGCCGGAGCCTCAGTAACGACCTAATGGTGGACTTTTCCCAGACTGAATGAATACTCACATTTAACACTAAACTGCTCTGATGGTTTCAGTCTCGTAGTGACTCAGATATCTGCTGACAAAGACATTTTTCCAGGCATAGACTGGCCTCTTACTTCACATTTATTTGAAGCGACTCACCTGCACAGGTGATGGAGGATGATCCAAACATTTCAGTGAGTCCACAGCGTAAAGTCCAAAATGTGTTGAACGACGTGTTTTTATGTAACGTAAACATTCCCCATCAGTCCACCTTTAGTCCAAAGAAACATCTCCTCTGCGCTCACTGAAACTGTTTGACCTGCGACTGCCGCACACCTGTGTTAACGAGATGCACACCTGTGTTAACGAGGCGGTTCTAACAGCTCCAACACACGAGTATTCATTTCAGGACGTGACAATGTTGCAGATGGCGGAGTGATATTTTTAGTGATGAGTCAGGTGAGTCAGGTGTGCCGTCATGCTGATTTGAGCGCGTTCCAAAACGTCAGCTTGACCAATCAGAATGCTCGGTCGGATTCCACTTGGTGGCCACTTTCTTTCCTCCGATCTACATCGATTGATCTTATAAGTGACTTAACTTTAATCCATGTAATAACAGGAGGAGCTTTACAAAAGTCACTTTAATCTGTTCCAAAAAAACTTTAAGAAAACTTTTTTAAAGAAAAAAAGTGAGTACAGAAAGAAATGAAACGTCACACAGAGTTTCATCTTTGGATAAAAAGTTTTATTTTGTTCTGAAGGAAGCAGATAATTTGTGTAACATGCAGCATGACAAGAAGGTGAACTACAACACAGTTTTTTCTCTATAGAGGTCAGACCAAGCAAAAACAGACAAGCATTACAAACAATAGAAAAACATTTAAAACCTGTATATTTGACTTTTTGTAGAGCTCACCTGTTCACATATATTAAGGCTGAACAGTTATGCAGAGTTAAGAGTGTGGACGCTTTGATTGACAGGTGGGTGTCAGCACAGGTGTCTTGTTTGAGCAGCCTCATTCAGCCCACGTCAGCAGCTTTGAAGCTACTGCTGATGTAATTAAACAGTCGAGTACAGAGGAGCTGAAGCGTGTTCGGCGTGGCGGTCGTCTGAGCTCGCTGCAGCCTGGAGCACAGAGTAGGCGGCGTTATCTGCATCACCACGGGGGCGCTGTTGAGCGGGGCAGCTGCTCGAGTCGTCAATCAGTCTGTGCCTTCAGCTGCTTTTGGTTTGGTGTATTTGGCCTGAGCGTGAGCTGGCAGATATTTCTACAGGAGGAGATCTGCTCTGTCTGTCCTCCTCTCTCATCTCCTCATACACTCGGTCAGCCTGCAGGAAGACAAAGGGGTTTGTCTTGTATGAATATCAGCTGCAGTCACAAACACTAATGATGCTGAGATGTCTCTATTTACTCAAACTCACCTCTGTGACATTGACATACTCTGCTTCCTGAGGAGGTCCCTGAAAACATCAGTTCAGAGATTAGGTCTGCTGTTACAGGAGGCTCGCTCATAGACGCCGTGTTCTCTCAGTATCACCTGACAGTGGAGTTTGTTTGTACTTCACTCTGCTCCACTCTTAAATCTGAGGCAATACTGTCGACCATAACATGAACCTTCATTCCTGTCGTCTCTTCATGATGGGTGCTCATCAATGAACAAAGTTTACTTTTCAAAGTTAAGGTCACATTAAACTTCATGACTGTTTTCCTGTCTTCTCACTTTGGGTTCACAAGCCCGTCTTCCTGCAGTATATCAGCACAGCTGCTGATGATATGAAGATCATGATGAACAGAGTCAGACGCACATACCGCAGCGTACCTGTGTGTTTTTGAGCAGTAGAACAAGTTTGTTTAAAACTTCCTGTTTCATTCTAAAAATATAGTTTATCTGTGAGAATAACTGGTACAGTGTAGTGTTGTCAAAGCAAACAGCAGCATCAACTAAATACTTTCATTCAATTTGACAGATTCTCTTTGTGCTGTTTTTCAGCTAAATGTGAGATTTCAGTGTTGTCAATCATCATGTATTGTTTCTAATTACATTTTATTCAATTTGCCAACTTTTCTGGAAACCTGGTTGTAGATTCTGACTGAAAAATGACAAACATGTTGCATGATATTGATTGGTTTATATGTGTGTCGTCACTCAGCTGTGATTGGAGCACTGATGTGAAAAATCAAGGATGATGATTGATGTACCTGGACGTGCAGCTGGTGTCTGTGTTGATGAAGGTGTGGAGCTTCCTGAAGTGGAGGTCTGTGTTGATGAAGGTGTGGAGCCTCCTGAAGTGGAGGTTAAACTCTGTGTTGTTGTCGGTGTGGAGGTTGATGGGACTGATGTTGGAAAAGGTCCAGGAGTCCAGTTTGGTTTCAGAGTGGTTGGAGCTGTGAAACATGAAAAGAAACCAAAAGAAAGAATCAGACACAAAAACTCTGTTTGAACATTTCAGTGAAATAAATTCTCAATGTATTTTTCATCATACAGATAAATGCAGTAAGTAATCAGTGTGTTTGTGTGACAGTCAGATATTTTACAGATGAAGTGTTGGTTTTAAAAAGGAGCATTTATCAGTGTTCACCATGATGAAAATATGCAGCTCCAACTATAATTGTTGGACTAAACATCAGCAGCCGTCAGTGAACAGTTCATTTCATGACTCTCAGTAGAAACTCACCATCTTCGACTCTGAACTCAAACTCCTCGACTGAATCTGGAAGAAAATCTCTGTCCAAAACACATCTGTACTTCCCCGAGTCAGACTTGGTCAGGTTTGTGATGCTCACATACAGAAGTGGATAAGAAAATAGATCGGCTCCTGGTTTATATTCAATGCTGTATCTGTCACACTGAGCTTTGTCCTCCTTTGTTTCACAGAGAATGTTGTTTCCTTTATAGAAGACCCTCGGACTTCCAGACAGAGAGAATCTGCACTGATGTCTGATGGTTCCTCCCTCCTTTCCTGTAATAATGGGGATCCCCTCTGTGATGAGACCAGTGTTTCCATCTGTTGAAAAGATGAACACTCAGTAGTTATTATCTGTACTTCCTGTAAGATGTTGCAGTCTGATTTGTTTCACATTTACAGATCCACAGGGTCATACTGGGAGCTGCCCAGTTCAACCAGTCTGTGACTGAGAGGTAACGATTTAATCCAACACAAAAAGACGTTAGATTCTGAAGACAAGTTGCTGTTTGCAACCACCTCAGCTCACTCTCTCCTTTCTAGCATGGAGGAGAAACTTTAGAGGCCACGAAACGATGGAGAAGCGTGACAGGTGACAACATGGCCGACTCTGTGGAAGAGGACCTGCAGCATCTGGAGATCACATCTAAATTTACTTTGACCAAATTCTCTCGTGTCAAAATGAAGACTGTCTCTGTACGTGTGAAATGAGGTTTTGGATGTTCCTTATATCTGCAGCAGTCAGTTTGTCACCAAGGCTGCTAACAGGTTCACTGCTGCAGTTCCTCTTTTGGAGCTGGTTCAAATAAACAATAAAAAATAATTGTTTTCTCTCTTTAGCTCTATGAAAGTTTAAACAAACTGCAATTTAACCAAAGTAAGACACACTGACGTCTCTGCTACTCTGTAAAATATATAACTAATAACAATAATAACTTAATCCATATCTATGAGCTAAATCTGCAACATCAGTAGTTTCCCGTATTGTGAAACCGTCTCAGCTAGTCAGGTTGAAACAAACAAAACTGTACAAATGCAACAAAAAGCAACAATAAAACTATGAAACAAGTACAGAAGAACAAAAGCTGATTGCAGAGTGTCTGTCTTTAGATTTTGAGTCATTAACTACATTTTAAAGTGACTCATCTCGTTAATTTCATCGTGTTTGACCACAGAAACCAACAACATGTCAGACACAGAGTCCACTGTTAAACATAATGCTACAAAGTCCAATAAATAAAGAAGAATAACATAATGAAGAGAGAGGATGATAGAAACAGAAGCAGAGTGTACTCACAGAGGAAGAAGAAGCAGATCAAAGTGTGACGGACGTTCATGTTTGAGCCTCTGCTGGTTTTAGACTGCCTCTCTTCTTTCTTCACTGGTAAACCAGGAACTTCTCTAAATGATGGAGTCCCTCCTCCAAACAACACACACTCAACCCTCCTCCCCTTTTCATGACTCTGTTTTTACACTGCAGGCTCACTTATCAGGCTTGTTTGGAACTTAAAGTTTGGAGACATTTGTAGAAAAAATCCTTTTTAAATATTTAGTTTTATTCGTTTTTTTTAAAGAAAACAGATCATTTGTGTAACAAAGTATGACAAGAGGGTGAACTACAAAAATTCATCAACATCTTCTTGTCTGTACGAGAGGTCAAAAAAATGAAGTTAAAAACTATATATTTACTTATTTTTCCATGGTGGACAACTGCAATTCCTCCAGAATTATTCAAATGTCCAACTTCACAGCAGAAATAAACATGTTTACAGCCTGGTACAAAAAACAGTTTTGGTCTCTGTAGCTAATTTCCCCGTTCATGACAACTGTACTGAGGGTGAATTTATATACAACTCACCTGTTCACATTATATTAAGGCTTAAAGTTATGCAGAGTTAAGAGCGTGGACGCTTTGATTGACAGGTGGGTGTCAGCACAGGTGTCTTGTTTGAGCAACCTCATTCAGCCCACGTCAGCAGCTTTGAAGCTACTGCTGATGTAAATTAACAGTCGAGTACAGAGGAGCTGAAGCGTGTTCGGCGTGGCGGTCGTCTGAGCTCGCTGCAGCCTGGAGCACAGAGTAGGCGGCGTTATCTGCATCACCACGGGGGGCGCTGTTGAGCGGGGCAGCTGCACCGTTGGACAAATGCACCACAGAGTAGGTGAGTTTACTCGAGTCGTCTTCAGTCTGGAAGAAAACAAACAGAGGTCAAAGGTCATCACTTACTGACTGACCCAGGTCAGTCCTAAAGCATCTCTTAGTGATGCTGCTATAGGCACAGACTGTCAGTCATCGAGCCATATGGCAGTAGTACAAGTCAAAAACGTTCTCAGCAGGTGTTGCACTCCTCCATGGTTGTCCCTTGTCTTCGATTGTGTTTGTGATATTCACTGTCAGGATCTCAGGGCAGCTGGGCTGAGGAGTGTGTTCGGTTTCTCAACCTCAGAATTGCGTCTCTGCTCTTTTGCAGTTGATGAGGCGCTGTTGGCGTCATCAGACTGTGACCTTCAGCATGCACTGGGGCAGTTTGCAGCCGAGTTTCTAAGTGCACTGGACGTTCTCTGTAGGAAAATGGTGGAACGCTCCCTCCAGGTTGGGAGTGAGTAACTGCCCCAAGACATTGTACGGGACCGGTGAGCACAGACAAATCTGACCACAGTTTTTACTCACATCCATCTGCGAGCTGACTGCAGTGACCAAGCTGTATTCATCTGTGCCTTCAGCTGCTTTTGGTTTGGTGTATTTGGCCTGAGCATGATCTGCAGATATTTCTACAGGAGGAGATCTGCTCTGTCTGTCCTCCTCTCTGATCTCCTCATACACTCGGTCGGCCTGCAGGAAGACAACAGGGGTTTGTCTTGTATGAATATCAGCTGCAGTCACAAACACTAATGATGCTGAGATGTCTCTAATTTACTCAAACTCACCTCTGTGACATTGGCATACTCTGCTTCCTGAGGAGGTCCTGAAAAACATCAGTTCAGAAGATTAGGTCTGCTGTTACAGGAGGCTGCTCATAGACGCCGTGTTCTCTCAGTATCACCTGACAGTGGAGTTTGTTTGTACTTCACTCTGCTCCACTCTTAAACAAGGGCAGAACCAGAATGTTGGCACGGCTACACATCAGTGTCGACTTAAAATGACAATTCGTTTCAGACAGATACGATGGTCTCTTGTGTGTTTGGTTGGAGAAGACTGTGAAACTTCCATGGATGAAACATTCACAATACAAAGAGTCATGACTGTTTGCAGTTTGGATGTCATGTCAACAGTTATACTTTTCAAAGTTAAGGTCACATTAAACTTCATGACTGTTTCCTGTCTTCTCACCTTTGGGTTCACAGCCCGTCTTCCTGCAGTATATCAGCACAGCTGCTGATAATATGAAGATCATGATGAGCAGAGTCAGACCCACATACAGCAGCGTACCTGTGGAAACCATTAAAACCATTCTTTAGAACAAAAACATGTAAAACAAATAAAGAATCTGAGTTCCACACAGACAAGCATACACATTCATGTAGTTACATACAGACAGTACACGGATTAACAGAACCTGCAGGTGTCTGTTGAGACTGGTGGTGGTTTTAGGAGAGACTGATGAAGGTGTGGAGCTTCCTGAAGTGGAGGTTGATGAAGGTGTGGAGCTTCTGAAGTGTTGTTGTCGGTGTGGAGGTTGATGGGACTGATGTTGGAAAAGGTCCAGGAGTCCAGTTGGGTTCAGAGTGGTTGGAGCTGTGAAACATGAAAAGAAACAAAAAGAAAGAATCAGACAACAAAACTCTGTTTGAACATTTCATTGAAATAAATTCTCAATGTATTTTTCATCACACAGATAAATGCAGTAAGTAATCAGTGTGTTTGTGTGACAGTCAGATATTTTACAGATGAAGTGTTGGTTTAAAAAGGAGCATTTATGTTCACCATGATGAAAATATGCAGCTCCAACTATAATTGTTGGACTAAAACATCAGCAGCCGTCAGTGAACAGTTCATTTCATGACTCCAGTAGAAACTCACCCATCTTCAACTTGACCCAAACTCCTCGACTGAATCACGAAGCCATCTGTCCAAAACACATCTGTACTTCCCCGAGTCAGACTTGGTCAGGTTTGTGATGCTCACATACATAAGTGTATAAGAAAAAATAGATCGGCTGTGGTTTATATTCAATGCTGTATCTGTCACACTGAGCTTTGTCCTCCTTTGTTTCACAGAGAATGTTGTTTCCTTTATAGAAGCCCTCGGACTTCCAGAGAAAGAGAATGTGCCCCACGTGTGATGTTTCCTCCCTCCTTCCTGTAATAATGTTGCTCCCCTCGTGATGAGACCAGTGTTTCCATCTGTTGAAAAGATGAACATCAGTAGTTATTATCTGTACTTCCTGTAAGATGTTGCAGTCTTTTGTTTCACATTTACAGACCAGTTACCATTTCCTGAAAGCTTTTACATGCCCCCATACATACATACAAGCATCTGGAGATCACA
>CM024793.1:23371131-23373488 GCA_014281875.1 Nibea albiflora | reverse complement strand
AGAAGCATGGAAAGGAGACACAGAGTGTCAGGCAACTCTTTTAAGAAAAAAAGGTTGTCAAAACCTGATTGTAAAATGTAAAGCGCAATCTGTGACCAAGGCTCTTCCCTTAGGGCGCAGTCCAGGAGTAAGTAGCATGAATGAGCCGTGGGAAGTAAATGGAGTAACACTGAACTGGGATAATCTTCATCTTTTCTCAAAGCTTGGAGGTGAGAAATTTAATCTCTCATCCTGGGACCAAGGAGTGTTAGATTTAGTTTCATCATGCATGGTCAGAACAAGACGTAAAAGGATTTGAGAGCAATGAAGTTGCGGAGTTTGAGATAACTGAGAAACAGTCTGATGCATGAACTTGAGCCTCGGACTCCGGAGACTCAACAGAGACTTACCAGGGAACTTTCAAAAACTTGGTTGCTAGAGTTTAGCACAGGACATGCAATCATTTTGGTTTGGTAGCAAATTAACAGAAAATAAATATCGCTTCAGTGATTTGAAGGTCAAAAGACATCGAGACGTCTGTAATGAAGCTGGGCTGAATTTGATTTGTTTAGAAACATAGGTTACATATCATAGGCTAGATATGGTGTTCAAACAGCACTTAAATTAGTGTGTATATTTCAGTAAATATTTTAGTCAAGCAGGACGTAACTACATGATTAAAAATGTAAATCAATCTATAATGTAGATGTCTCACTTTTCAGCCAAATTCAGTCCAGTTTTAATCGACATACAGATTTCTTTCTGCCTCCAAATCACCAATTCATTAACAGACTGTGCTTCATACTGACAAGACAACGATGATTTCATGTTTTTTATTTATTATGCCATCATTCCTCCAGAAGGTTGCATGTCCTTCACAAACGTTGGTAACGGTCCTTTAGGCCTCCTGTCCGTGGCGTCTAAAGACAAATGCAGTCTCATGCTTTGGGCTCCAGTCTCACGAGAACACAAGGACCCATGAAATGTAGGCTCACAGGTCTCACAGTTTAGGTCCAGATGGTTTTTGAAACGTAGGCCTGACATACAGGAGTTAACAGTGCATCCATATGTGATACAAAAACAGCCATAGCAAAAGTCCCGCTGTTTACATCCCAGCTGCTCCGTCACCCCTCGACCCGAAGAAGGAAACAATCCATCAGGACTGGATGTAAGGATGTAAGGTGGATGACTTCTGCAATGGCTACCACCATATGGCATGCTGTAACTCACCACAAACAGGCCTGTGATGTACAGTTAAATAAATACAGATGTCAGATATAAGCTATTATAATAAGCTGTAGTTAGGTGATGAATGACTTTTGGGTGAAGAAGCTTCATTTACTCGTAAGAGTCTAAATGTTGTCCACTTTTCTTGGAACACATACCATGTAAAGGGTGTGAAGGGTGTCATGAGCAACCTCATTATGCTATGAAAACATTTTCCAGTGTTTGGGGAGAACGGTAGCTGACGAAAAATGTCTTTTCATCACATGAACGAACCTTAAAGAATCCTAGAATGATATTGGAGGAGCGTGAAAACACTAGGACACATCCAGTAAGCGGGTAATACGAATAACTATAAATGCAAAGCAAAAGCAAAATTGTTAACAAGAGCTCAAAGATGCAAAGTAACGAAAGTAGCAATGGCTGCTGTTGCGTGTTCCAGTTTGGACCGCTGTTTACAAAATGAAACCATCAACAGGCCTTTTGATTCAAAGCAGACATTTGCAGATTCAGGTTTGGACTGATGGGTGGCATCATCAGTAGGGGAAAAAAAAGAAATGGTGAGAAATCCTCTTTGCTCCTTTTTTAAACTGCTGTTGTGATGCCCTGAAGCACGGAGCTCCAACTCTGACAATTTCAGCTGAGCTGCCGGTAACCGACTTCAGAGGTCGAAGTTTAAACGCGGCAGCTCCCAGGTGTGAATGAGTGTTACTATCAATTAGAGCAGCTGGATGCTGAGAAAGTCAAGCATGGTCAGCAACAGTACCTGAAGGAAGGAAAGTTAAAAAAGAAAAAAACACAAAAAAAACACACTAGCATCAAAGCTAACGTCTGTCCTCTCTCATATTACACAACAGACTTCGCTTCAGCAGTCAGTCTTTGAAGCTCCTTTCAAAGGCTTCTTTTTTTCAGCCTTTATGATTCGTCTGTGCATTTAAGGTGATCTGATTTGTTATGAAGTGGGAGTTCTTTCAGTCAATCAACATTTAAACCAGTGTTGTGATTGTTTTAGATAAAGGCAGCAGAAGGTGTCGACATTTTTAATCAATGCACTCAAAAGCATTTCTCTAAAAAAACAAAAAAAAAACAGAAGAAAAAAAAAAAGAACATTGCATTGCGCTATGTAACCCTGATTCATCCCAAAAAAAGCATGT
>CM024793.1:23311131-23366131 GCA_014281875.1 Nibea albiflora | reverse complement strand
CTCCTCTCTCTCCTCCTTCTCCTCCTCCCCTCTCCTCCTTCCTCTCCTCTCCTCCTCCTCCTTCCTCTCCTCCTTCCTCTCCTCCTTCCTCTCCTCCTTCTCCTCCTTCCTCTCCTCCTTCTCCTCCTTCCTCTCCTCCTTCTCCTCCTCCCTCTCCTCCTTCCTCTCCTCCTCCTCCTTCCTCTCCTCCTTCCTCTCCTCCTTCTCCTCCTCCCTCTCCTCCTCTCTCTCCTCCTCCTCCTTCCTCTTCTCCTTCCTCTCCTTCCTCTCCTCCTTCTCCTCCTCCTCCTCCTCCTCCTTCCTCTCCTCCTTCTCCTCCTCCCTCTCCTCCTTCCTCTCCTCCTCCCTCTCTTCTTCCTCCTCCTTCCTCTCCTCCTTCCTCTCCTCCTTCTCCTCCGTCCCCCTGCAGGTAGTCTTTGTCACAGCACCGCCTCCCTGTGGCCAAACGTGCTCACTGCGACGACGAGCAGATCACCTTGGGAGTCACAGACGATGACGTCAGTGTAGGTTATTTTGTTTGTGTGACGTCACTGATCGTAGTTTGAGTAGAGATCAAACATGTTCAGTGAAGACGACAGTCTCAGCTCAGAAAGCAGTTAACCTTTCAGAGCAGACAGAGGGTTAAATCAATTCCTCCGCACTCCGTACAAATAAATCCTGGAAACTTATTAACCATTATTGACTTAAAATCACAGTTTTACTCTTTAATTTTACCCTCAAGTGTCAGTGTTTGCTCACACTCTTTATGATGTTTACAAGAGAATACTGAATATTTAGTTATCCATTTATTTAGTATCTAAGATTTCATGTGGATTACTAAATAAGCAACAAAGCCAGTTAAAGCTTGAGTGGATAAAAACATGCAGCAGGTATTATTTATTACCTCATCCGATGCCAGCTGACTGTGTGTCCACCGTGAAAGTGTGAGTGAAATATGTGTTCAGCTCCCATCACTGATGAGTAAGAGGCTTAATGAATAAAAGAGGCCTGCGGGGCCTTTAAACGATCCATTACGTCATCACTTCAGATGTGATCGACACCGAAGCAAGAAGCGTTTAACATGAGCACATTCTGTGGAGTCACTGTCGTTAATTAAAGGCTTGCATCAACAGACTTGCGGCTAAATTTAAAAGTGCTGTGAAAGTTAACGCTGAGTCACACTTGGCAAGAGAACCGCGGAAGACAGCAGACAAGCAGAGAACACCGCAAACTGTGTTCTTAAAGTTTAATCTTTGACAAGTTGCTGTTAAATGAAGTGATATTAAGTTCATTAATCATCCCTGATAAGATCAGGCACACTTTGTATATTAAGGGGGAAGAGGAGAGTGAGGGAACACTGTAGAAAACAAGCAGAACGAAGACAACAGTTTGTTTCAAGATGTTTTATTGTGCGCTGATCATCTCTGAGATTTAAAGGGGGCAACAACAGCAGTGAAAGCGCCTCCTGGTGGTCACAGGAAACAGCGAAATCTTTGAAGCCAAACCAAACAAACCAAACACGATGTTTGTTTGGAGTGCAGGCTGTCCCCGTCTGTAAGTGTTTAGAGATGTTTGGTCGGATTCATCGTGTTCAATCTGTGTTTGTCTGAACTTGATGAAGGTTGGTGAGTTTGCCGTGATTTCAAGAGGACAGTTACCACAATGTTTGTGCACGCACAGTGCTGGCAGTAAATGAGAAAAGTGGTGTAACCCTGCAGTCGCCTCACTGCTGCATTAGAACCAGATCTGCTCCCCAGGATCACGGCAAAGATGAAAAGCTCCCTCGTGCTGTCTTCTTAATAACCGCTGCTTTCTTTGTTTGAAGACATCCTGTTGATTTGAAACACAGTGAGTGTCTCTAGATTAAATCCTCGTCACTTTCCATTTCCAGGTTATTTCTGAAGCCAACTGTTTGGCCTGTTAGGCTGGATCAAGTGTTTTATTTGGATTTGTTCCATCAGTGTGCCGACATTAGACTCTTCCCCGTTGTCTGGAGAACTTACAGCCTCCATGAAATGATTTGTATGTCAAGAATTAAAAGTGAGAATAAATCCTAAAGTTGACCGTGATAGAGAGAAGTGAAAACAGAAGTTTTACATGATCTGAATTTAGTTTTGGTTGAATAATCTTTGGTTGCAGTGCTCTGCACCAGCTGGAGCCCGGTTAGATTTTCTGAGGCAGGTGAACGAGAGAAAAACAACTTTTTCCAACATGTTTAGGCAGCTGAATGAAGGTGTGAAGGTTTTAAATGTTCCTTTGTTTGACGGAGACACAAGTCAGAAATCCAGGTTTCTTACCACCGTGGTTATTTTAAGTTGATAAGTTTAGTCATGTCTCATTAATGCATGTTACTCACTAAACTTCTTACCCAGAGTTTCTGTGCTCTCTCTCGTCGTGGCTGGTGAGTCTGTCCGAGGTTTCTGCCTGTTAAAAGGAAGTTTTTCCTCGCCACCGTCGCTTGCTCATGGTGGAACTGTTGGATCTCTGTTATGATTTGGCGCTACATAAATAGAATTGTATTGCACTGAATGTTTATCACAAGCTACATGAATTATAGATCTTGATTATTGACAGACTGCACAGTCCTTCTGTCAGCAGGTCAACGCTCATTGTTCCACTGTAAACACAGAATTATCTTATGTAAGTGTAAATCACGTTCACGTTAGTTTAATTTAAGGTTAATGTGTGTGTGTGTGTGTGTGTGTGTGTGTGTGTGTGTGTGTGTGTGTGTGTGTGTGTGTGTGTGTGTGTGTGTGTAATCTCTGCAGAATGGGCCTTATCAGTCTCTGGTGGAGTTTCCTCTCGGACAGGAAGTGGGCTTCCTCTGCTTCCTGTTCTCTTCTCCTGTGTATATATATGTGTGTGTGTGTGTGTGTGTGTGTGTGTGTGTGTGTGTGTGCGTGTGTGTGTGTGGCCCCAGGAGGGGTCTCAAAAGAACAATCATTGTCGAAAAAGAAAGAACAAGAATGAAGCTGCCGGGACTGAAGCTAAAATAAGGCAGAAGGGACGATGGAAAGAACAACTAAGAGACAGACGCAAAGACAACAAAGGACAAGCTGAAACCAGCGTGACCAGGACCGGGACTCAGCTGACCCAGAACAGGACCAGCACAGAGGAAGACTGAACCACGATGGACTATGAACCCAAGAAATCCAAGAAGGTACAGCAGCTACTGTTCTGTCTTTGAGTTTACAAAGTCTTTGGCATTGACAGTGCTGACCATTGAAGCACAAAGAGCTTAGAGTTTTATTTATCGTCCTCTTGCAAATAAACTCTATGAATTTTGTCTAATCGACTGGCTTGTTTGCCTCAAAGATAGTTTCCTCCGCCCGTTAATTCTTATACTCGCGGTACATTGCATTTTTACATTCACATCATTCACACAGCGGGTTTCCTAACTTCTAAAACTTTGAATAAAGCAGCATGAGAACTAAAAAAATATACATTTAAAATGGAGTGTTTAAAAAAATCGCCAACACTAAGAGAAAAAGAAGCATTAACTGGCTCCACAGCACCTGAGTCTGACCTGTGCAGGCTGCCACATTAAGCACATTCATTAGAAAATCCAATTATTTCTCTCTTTCTGTCTCCTCAAAGGAACATGACGAAGAACAAAACTCATTATAAACATCCTCCGTCTTTGTCCTTACAATTAAATTCAGCTGACTACAGAGATGTTCATCGGAAGCAGGCATAACTCTGATACGTGGAGATCTGTCCTCGTTATTATTCAGAGACGAGGCGGGTTTCCGACTCTTAAACGAGCTAATTTCCTCTCTTTTCGGTGTGTGTGTGCGTACGTGTTACAACATCTATCCGTTTCACGCCTTCAAGCCACGGCATATTAATGTGCGCTGGTGTGTGTGTCTAACAGTGTGTGCTCTGTTGTCAGTGAGTCTCAGCAGGGAGCTGTCAGAGATCACTGCTCACCTGTCAATCATTGCTAGAACAGCCAAGGGGATGGATTGCATTAACACACATGCAAGAACACACACACGCATACCCACAAATGAAACCCAAAACAGACCGGACACGGACTGGACCCGGTTTCCACTGTAAATCTAAACCTCCACCGACAAAGCGTCCGCAGGTCTGCAGTCTTATGGAAGTTGTAAGATTGTGCTGTGAGCGAGTTCCTGACCCGCTGTTTAAGTTCAAATGTTTGCTCACATCACATCACGTGGCACATCAGGCAAGATTCGGCAGGGAGGACTGACCGGGTCATGCCAGCTCTATGCTCATATAAAACACTACCCACTGCCACATTTCTGCTGTTTTTATGACTACCTGGGTTGCTGGAAATTTCATCACATAATCACCGTAGATAAACAGAGGGACTCAGGGTTTCACTGGTTCCTAGGGGACAGTTCACTGAAGAGTCCACGGGGAGGACTGACCTGGTTGTGGTGATGTTTCCACACATAAATTGGGCGATTCTTTTCCTATTTAGCTGTACAGTTGTTTGTTCTTATGGGGGAAGTCTAGTGGGAGTTTAAACGTGGGATCATCCTCAGGGGAGCAGGAAGATAAGAGATTTCTTTAGTGCCTAATGGTGGAGCCAGAGAACGAGTCATCTTGCTGTCTTGTGACATGTCTTCCTCTTCTCTTCCTGTCCCTCCGCAGGGTTTTGTCTCTCCTATCAAGCGGCTGGTCTGGTCAAAATCTGGTCGCAGGCCGGTGGATCGAGGCAGCGTTTACCGCCGCCCGCTACACACCGTCCCTCTCTACCCACCGGACTACCTCATCCACCCCGAGAGGCTCATCTTCGACTACATAGAGAAGGAAGTCAAGGTAGAACCTGAAATACAGAATAAAACATAGCGATAAGTCACCACTGACCTCGAGATAAAGTGACCTTTGACCTTTCATCTTAGTTCCTTGGTCACCTGACATGGGTGTCCGTTTCACTGAATCCCTCCAGCCGAGATGAACTGCTGCAACTCCTGGACACAGCCAGGGTGAGTAATCAATAAATGATGTGTCACTAATCACTCCTGAGGATAGCTATCAATAACTGACAGTCTGTCTGCTGCATGATAAAGCACTTTCAAGCTTTGTGTGAACTCTACGACTGAGGTTACTTATCAATAATATCAATAATAATGAAGCACAGGAGGTTAGAGATGAACAGCCAGGGAACCTAATCACTGATGTTAATTAACAAATCAATCTATAATCAATTGCTGTTGTAATTAGTAAATCTATCTATACCTTTATTGTCGGGATTGGAAATCAATAACTTTGGGACGTTTATTGTATCTTATCCCTGTTGAGGGTAATCAATGCTTAACAATGTCTGACTCGGTAATCAATAATCTATAGTCACATGTCAGTAGCAGTTGAAGGTGCTGCCGCTGAAGACCAGCATGGATCAGGACTGTATTCTGAGTCTGTCCGCTCGCTGTCTGCTGCTGACGTGGAGAGACAACGAGAAGCTGCTGGTGAGGATTCCCACGCACGAGATCGCTGCTGCGTCCTACCTGAGAGACGACGCGCTGCACCTGCTGGTCCTCAAGACAGGTGAGGGCGCACCTGTGCAGCAGACACCTGTGGAGCAGACACCTGTGGAGCAGACACCTGTGCAGCAGACACCTGTGCAGCAGACACCTCATTTAGCAGATGCTTTTGTTTCTCAGTTGACAGTTGCCGTAACACTCACAGTTCTGATGACATTTGCTTCAATTATTTTGTGATGAGAAACGTGAATAAAAAGATTATGCACCTGTTCTTGAATCTTCGTCTCACAGGTCTGAATGTGGACACAGTGGTTGCCGGCGACGACAGCCTGGACAGGAAAAGGCCAACAGGCATTGATGGCCGACGTCAAACCATGAGCAGCAACGCTGACCCTCGGCCTGCAGGAGGCACGATGGAGCGACGACACACCATCTGTGGAGTGGACTGGAGGCCGTCACTGTCCAGGAGTAACCACGACAAAAACCAGAACGTGGACAGAGGGGGAGGAGGGGGAGGAGAGAGAGGAGGAGGAGGAGGGGGAGAGAGAGGAGGAGGAGGGAGTTTGGAGAGGAAGAGGGTAGGAGGCAGCTGGGAAAGGAGGCAGCAAACACGTAAAACAGGAGGGAGCTGGGAGAACCGGAGAGCGAGACCCATGAGCGGGAGCTGGGGGGTCGGGGTGGGAGTAGGAGGAGGCGGTGGTGGGAGCTGGGAAAGGAGGCACGGGGGAGGAGGTGGAGGAGGTGGGAGCTGGGAAAGGAGAGGAGGTGGTGGTGGCGGAGGAGGCGGTGGTGGGGGGAGCTGGGAACGGCGGCAAGCCTGCACGGGAAGCTGGGAACGCGGGAAGAGCTACGGCAGCTGGGAGAGGAGGAACCACAACCCACTGGAGCCGACTCCCTGCCCTGATGCCTACTGCAACCTGGTCATCCTGGCTGTGGAGAACCGGGTGGGTCACCTGATCTGATGAAAACGCTTGCAAACCTTTGTGGTCCACGTCAGTCCCAACTCATCAAACACAAGATGAAGCTAGTCTGGCTTGTGGACAAAGGTGCAGATGAGAAAGCCGTTCATGTCCCATAAAAACAACCAGAAACTTTGTTTGCACGCCCTCCGAAGGCCAGTCTGCATCGATGCTCGCTCACAAACCACCCGTGTACAGTACCACGTGGTTCCATGTGCTAATATTTAAAGAATGAATCATAAACTCACCAACCTAAGAGATTAAGAATGACCCTTCATGTCTACGTGCATGGCTCTACAAGTTACACTCAATCTGGCTTCATGTAGGTGTTAGGAATATGAGCACTGACCAAGCAGCTGTTTTTATTCCTCTTTTTGGACATTTTAAAGCTCGGCATATTCCTGTTCTTAATATTCAGGATGATGAAACAGAAGAAACTCTCATTCATTCATGTCATTTCTTGGTGAGAACATCTGTACCAGTGTAAAGTCATTACAACTCATCCAAACTGCAGAACAATCCAAATGTTGGACAACACAACAACGTCGCCATCCCTGCTGCTAGAGACTAAATACACACTACAGTGTGTGTGTGTGTGTGTGTGTGTGTGTGCTCAGTGTTCAGTCCAGTCGGATATTCATAGTCGAGAAAGAAAACAACAGTGACGGGGAATAAAGCAGTGAAAAGAGCTCTCTCATCGGGGGTTCACTAATCATTTGATTCTTGTGTTGGAACCGTGGAAAGTAGGGCAATACTGATGATGCTCATTCATCTGTGCACACACACACACACACACACATACACTCACTCATCTATGTGTGTGTGATCCTTAGTCATTGTTGTGCATGCCCCTGCAGCAATAATTTGTTTGGATTGGCAGCATTAGTGTGTCATTGTTCAACTGGTACAGATGAAACTCACAGACAGTAATCACAACAGACTGCCGGCAGTTACTGGTTCAAGTCCTCACACTAATTGCTGCCTACGTGCCCTCGAACAAGGCAGTAACGCCATGCAGCTGCTGCAGCCGCAGTGAAGCTGCTCAGACGGCGGAAAATCAGTTTCAGATTTAATAAGGTTGTGCTTTCTCTGACTGCGGGAAGTCGACGTCGCTGTGATGACAGAGAAGGTGGCAGATATTATTGACGTGATAACTAATTCAGTGTGTGTGTGTGTGTGTGTGCAGGATGCTGCAGAGGAGTACTGCTCTCTGATCTGTCAGATGTTCCAGATCATTTACGGCCATCAGACCATCGAGTGTGTCGACAGAGCCGGGTTTCACCACTCCATGCCGGACCGCTACTGGCTGCAGAGGAGTGAGTGACACGCCGGCTTTGTGTGTGTCAGAAGAAGAAGAAATGAAGCAAAGATTTATAATGTTAAAAACAAGCTCTTGTTTTAAATATTTTATGTATTATATTAATTCATTTTCAGACAATCTGATCAAAAACTTTAGATGGTTTTCTAACGTTCTTCTGCTCTCTGATAAGGACAACACATACTGCATATCACCACCCTGTGGAAAAACTTTAGTACTGATAAGACTGACAATGACAGATTGTTTGTTCTGTACTTTTGTGCTCAGTTTTATTGAAGCCACCGTGCGGGATGCTAGCGAGGCCTTTAACTTCACCTGTGAGTCTAATACTTCCTGATCTTAGACGATTCAAACACTAATGTTTACATTTATCCTCTGTCGCTCTCTCTGCAGGTGACAGCTGTCTCACTGACATGTCCTACAGTTATGATCCAGAGTTTAGCTGCTGCAGCTCATAGTGAGTAACATTTGACCCTGACTGAGGCTGCAACACTGAACGTCATAACGTCGTAATTTCTCAGAGTAAATGCGACCTGATCTGCAGCTGTTGGGTCTGCCAAACACATCTATCCATTATTCTGCCTGTCAGGTGACAGTAATGTTCTCTCCCTCAGTGACGGCTCCCAGGACGCCTTTGAGCTCTACTACAGTGAGACTTACAGCGAGAGTTCATCTCTCTCGCTGCAGGACTCCCATCGCAGCCTGGCTTCAGTCAGCGATGGAGGAGACAGTAACCCCGCCCTGCTGCTGATGCAGGAGTACATGATCACTGTGAGTGTGTGAGCGCGGCTTCAATGTTCCCCCATCGTGATCCGTAACAAATTAACACAGCGTCTGTAAAGGAGATGGATTCTCACTCCCGATCTGCTGAATGTGAAGGGTTAGAACGAAGTTAGAAGATTTCCAATTTGTCCGTAAAATACATGCACAGGCGGCTGAGAGATAAAAGCAGAAGCCAACATAGTCCCTTAGATCGCTGCAAGGCCTCCAGATATATTGAATTCTGGATATGAGCTACTGCAGAAATACAATTTTACTCCCATGGGTCACCGAGAGCAAAAGAAAGAGCTGCGCCTCGCTGTGTGACTGCAAACGGGAATATATTACACTGATATTTAATAAACTAAAATGTGAACGTAATAAAATGTTATTCAGTTATACAGAAATGTATCGTTGTAATTGTATTCCCATAGAAGAGCTCACAATCCTCATGGTCAGTGTTAATTCATTATGTTAATAAGTGAGTGAGCCAGTGTTAGCTACGGAGCAATTAGATCATGTAGCTGTATGTCAGTGCTGAGCTTCTTTATGTGCGTGAGGTAGGTGGACATCTATAAAGTGTAGATTGTGTATGAGTGATAATTCTAATTCATTTAATCCAAGATTTTATTATTAAAATGATCTTTTGTCACTGTGAGCAGATTTGCTGTCGTCGACTGTGACTGAAGAGTTTAGGAGGCAGGAACAATCACTTATTGACTGTGTGAACAAATGAAGAAGATCTGTATTGTTGTACACTCCTCTGAGTCTCTCTTTGTGTGTGTGTGTGTGTGTGCAGCTCCGTAACAAGCTGAGTCCAGGGGAGTTGCAGCATTTTGCGGTGTTGTTGAGAGAATATAGATTGGGATCAAACATCGACCACTTCTGCTCCGAGCTGCTGCAACTGTATGGAGACAACCGCAAGTTCCTGCTTCTGGGTGAGAAACACAGAGAGCACACACACACACACACACACACACACACACACACACACCACCCAAAGCCCATTAACTGAAACCACAACCACAACTTACTATTCACAGTGTTTTTGTGGTTTTTACTGCAGAGGAAGTGTGTGTGAATTGTATAGGCTATGATATATATATATATGTATATATATATATATATATATATATATATATATGTGTGTGTGTGTGTGTGTGTTCACAAGTTTACTATGTGTGTATGTGTGTGTGAGTCTTCACTCAGCTCCGACCCACTTCCACTGAGGAAACCACAACTTCCTGTTCACAAGTCAGCGAGAGTGAGACAGAGAGAGAGAGTGAGACAGAGAGAGAGACAGAGAGAGAGACAGAGAGAGAGAGAGAGAGAGAGACAGAGAGAGGCGAGGGGTTGATGTGTGATGCTTCTCACCACACACTCTGTTAATGCTCAGTTTGCTGCTGTATAATCATTATTACAAAGGAAGAAACAGAAACCGGACAAACATCAAACTCAGCGAGACACTTTGAAGCATGCGGGCTGAATTTTAACCCCGCGCAGGTTCACAAACGTTTCCTTTATTATAGTAAATCATATAGAAATAATATTACAGCTCCACTTTTATGTTTTATGCTACCACTAGGAGTCACCAGTGTCAGAAATGTTCAAATCCTGACAACTATTTCTCACAAATGAACTCCTAAAGGAAGACAATTTGAGGTTAGACCCTCTGCCCCGAGTTTCCCGCAATGCACCGCACACACATCAGTTCGTACGACTGATGAAGGTCATATAAATAATGCAGGCAGCCAACGGCAGGCGCTGCTGCTGTGTTTTCATCGCCCGAGCTTGTACTGTGAATACACGGCCATGTGAGAAGTACTCAAATCTTTCACACAAGGAAAAGTAGAAATACCACGGTTTAGAAATGTTACAACTCAAAGTCCTGTATCCAGAATGTTACTTAAAGCAAAAACAAATCAGTGTTCGCTGTGATTTGTTGCCCCCAGTTCCAGAGTGTAATCCCACTGTGGTAAATATGGACAGCTGTACTCGAGTATTTGTTCCGTTTACATTACTTCTGATCAACTAGTGAGTCAGTCAGCCCAGCTCGGCGTCTGTCTTTCAGCCTTTTATTTCACCAAACTCTCACCAACCACTAAATTTACTCTTGTCCGGTGGCTTCTTCTCACTCTCTCCTTTTCTTTTCTTAGCTTCTTCCATCAGCATCCTCTTCACCTTTGTCATTATGTCCATAGAAGTCAGATACATTGCTTGCTTGCTGCTCCAGTTCTAGCACGACACCAGCACCCTCCACACCCTGGGCCTGAAAGCCTCTCCTTCCCCGTGGTCCAAAACACTAACATTAGCCTGGGCTAACAAACTGAGCTGACATTAGCTAACAGCAGCTACGGCTAGAAAACATTTTCTCCATAAAATATGATCCAGTTTCACCCAAATCGGTGAAATAGTTGGTGTGTTTTGAAAGTCATATTTAACTACCATGAATATCTGACTCGTCCTCTTTGTATCCCAGGCATGCGTCCGTTCATCCCCGACAAGGACGTTGGCGTGTTTGAGGGTTTCCTGGAGAGCATCGGGATCCGGGAGGGTGGAATTTTAACCGACAGCTTTGGGCGCATCAAACGCAGCATGAGCAACATGTCAGCCACGGCTATGAGAGGGTATGTAGGTCAGGGCGTGTAGATTGTGATCTGCCGATGGTCTCAGAGCAGTTTTTGAAACTCTCTGTGAGGTTGTTTCTATACACCACACTGGTGTCTCACATTCTAGAGTTTCGTTCATGCTTCAAAACCCAGATATTTTGTCAGGAAATTGGCCAGACAAGCTTTTAGTCATGCTTTCTTTTATTTTGATGGAAAACTGTGCACAGTCCACATTATTTTTATAGAAATAAATGTAAATTATCTCTAAAAAAAATGTTTTGAATAAGCAGGAAGCCAGAGCGATGAGGTAATCTGTTGTTTTCCCCCCCAACAGGTATGACAACTCCTCTCTGGCCTCGGGATCTCAGGAATTCA
Source organism: Nibea albiflora (assembly GCA_014281875.1). NCBI lineage: Eukaryota > Metazoa > Chordata > Actinopteri > Sciaenidae > Nibea > Nibea albiflora. Next base: position 23,354,676 of record CM024793.1, on the reverse strand, counting down.
ACAGACGCATCACCGACATCACCCACGACATCCAGGCGCTCGGCTTCCAGGACACACACGGGGACATCGAGGAGGAAGACTACTACCTCTGATGAAGAGTTTGAGTCGTTTGAGCTTGCACCTGAACATGAGCAGCAGTTCATGTTCTCTGCGTTATGAGGCAAATAAACTGTACACATAAAATGTATGACAGAACTTTAATGTTCATGTTTTAAAATTCTTTATATGTACAGAAAGACAGACGACAAAGAAAACCAGCACGTGAGTGAAATCAAACGTAAACTGCACAGAAATATTCAGTCCAGGATTAAACAATGCAAATTTCCATGTTTCAAAATGGATTATTGCTTCAAAACTGAAAATTCAAACTCCCCTGATTATGTATTTTATGTATATATTCAAATAAACCTGAACCGTTTATTATTTAAGACAGAAACTTTAACCTCTCATCGTTATAAAACACAAAAACAAAGAGTTTGGTACAGTCCTGCAGGCTTCAACATCCAAAGGTCATAATTAGAGCTTACATGTCAACTTGCATCAGCCAAAATAATCAGAAATAATACATTAAAAAAGAAATGTCAGTTTGAATATTGGAAAAGATTTAAATAGATATTTCAGAATGAGCACTGCGGTTATTATCCTTCAGTTTCTAAAATGTCATCACCAGCCGAGCTTCAACGCCGAATAAAGAGTCTGAAAATGTAAATTACTCTCAGTCTTTCATTTCTTATCTTTATCAAATGTGTAATTTGCATAAAATTATTATTATTAGCACATTTATTTATTTTTAAAAACAGGCGTCATTATGAAGGGATCTGTGTGTCGATGGAAAGAAATGAATGAAATCTATTTTTTAATTATAATTTGCATGAAATTATGGCATCTAAATAATTAACAACGCTGCTGTGTAGTGCTTTTAGTGTGTAGTGTAATGCCTAAGAGTGACCACATGGAGGCAACTGAGGATAACAGAGCAGATAGATAGATAGATAGATAGATAGATAGATAGATAGATAGATAGATAGATAGATAGATAGATAGATAGTGTTTGATTGACTCGTGATCCAGGTCGGCAGATTCATGACCTTCCCATGATGCACTGCTTCCCTGCCCCGCGGTCCTCTCCTCTGCCAGCCTCACTGAACATCACAGGGAGAGTCAGTGCAGCTGTGGGCTTCACCCGAGTCATCTCCTCCCTCTCATTATGTAACAGGCGGATGCCGTGTGCATTCATTTGATCATGAACAGAGTAACTTTAGTTTCACCAGCAGTGATACACACGGAGAGAAATGTAGCTGCTTCTTCTCCGCTTTACAACACAAATTAATGATAAAGAGACTTACATGTATGGAGAGCACGGTGTGTTAAAGAGAAACAAGGAGGCAGAGAGAGAAAGGTTCAGCTTGCAAGTGAAATACACCAATCAGCCATAACATTATGACCACCTGGCCAACCTAAAGACCCCTGGCCAATCGAGGCATGGACTCCACTGAAGGTATGCTGTACCAAGACGTTAGAAGCAGATCCTCGTACGAGTTGCAAGGTGGGACCTTCATGGATCAGACCATGCTGGCTTCCATGAAAGGGTGTCTGTGGTCTGCAACAGTGCTTAGGTAGATGACACGTGACACAGGGTCACATCACCCAAAGCAAACACACCCGGCCATCCATCTGATGTAAACACGATTAATCAGACCTTCTTCCATTGCTCTGTACAGTTCTGATGCTCACATGCCCATTGTTGGTGCTTTCAGCAGCTAACAGGGATCAGCATGGGCACCCTGACTGGTCTGCACTGTGTGTTCTGACACCTTTCTATCAGAACCAGCATGAACTGGTCTGTTGGATCAGAGCACATGGGCCACCGTGAAACAAGCAATGAAACAGATTCATACACATCGCACACAATTACAGCGACAAATCTATTCCAGACAAGATAGAAAAGAATGAAAATCGTTTTATTTTTGTTGAAGACACCGTGTTTGTTGTCTCTTCTTGATGATTAGAGTTCAGATCAGGCAGGAAATTAGATAATGTTCAGATATGTTATAATATTAGCAGAACAGGAGATACATTCTGAGAACATTTTTAATTTTAGGGCAATGTGTGTATGTGTGTGTGTGCAGACACATTGTATAAACTTGATCCTTATCGTCGGATTACAGCTTTGTAACCTCTGCAATCATCCATGTGGCGGCATTTACCATCATATCATTATCATCATCCGAGTGCAACATCTAGTCAGACACACACACTTCCTCTGTTAATATGCAGCTTCATCATTATAAGTCCAGGATCAAATATTCGTTATTATTTTATATTTTATTTATATTACATTTTATATATTTCACACACACTTAAATTTAAGCTATTAAAGCATGCTTGGTCTGACATACACTCTTAGAGAAGTGCTCCCTCACATAGAATAAGCATTTTATAATCTGCGATACAACATGTCCTCTTGTTGTTGATCCAGCTGGGATGGAAGGTTGGTTCTGTTTCATTTGTTGCTGTGCAGATGTAGAGGATCAGGCGATCAGGCGAGTGAGTGTACAATAACAAACTCCCAGCCTGTAGGGATTACAGTGTGGTGTGTCCTAAGGGTTATATTTAGCGGGGCTAACAGTCATACTACACAGTGTGGTCGTCCTGCTGAGCCGACCAGGTGCCACTGGAGCCCTGTGTTGGTGTCAGTGCAGGGATCAATGCAGAGAAAATCCACTGAGGTTTCAGAATAAAGTGGCTAACAGCCAATCAAAGCTGCTGTGCTGCAGAGCTGCAGTGACAGCTCAGTTAATGCCTCAGCAGCCCTGATACTCCAGTGATGTAGAGGAATTACTCAGAAAGTGGAGAAATTGTTAACAGAAAAGTAACAGCAGTTAATTAAAAGAAAAGAGATGTTTGTTCCATAATAGTGCAGGTATTTATTTATTTATGTATGTATTTATGTATTTATTTCACCACATATGATTAAAAGATGTTTTTGACATGCAGGTTTACATTTGAAGCTTCACCAATAACCACAGATCTGAACCATTTTTATTTCTTGAGTGTTATTATTATTTTAACACCTGAGTGCAGCTAAACTTGATATCTAACTGGCTGAATGATTTCTGTCTTTTATCCTATAATATTATTAATTAGTAAGTGGTAAAAACATCCACATTCTGACTTTCCTTAGTGGAAAAAAACGTGTAATATTATTGTATATTTGTTAAGTATCTGTAAATAGAGAATGAAAAACAGCCCAATAATAACAAAAAACTGCTTTTTAAAAAAGTTGTTATTGTTAAAAAGCAGGGGAACAGAAAGAAAAACACGCTTTTTATTTTCCATTAAAACTCACGTTTCATTATAATATTACAGGTACTTCAGCTCGTGCCGCTCTACCTTTTATGGTCAGTGTATTTACATTTTTCCAGCACTGTGTAGTTTACAGCGTGGCCAAACCCCGCCCACAGGAGCCTCTGACTTCATACGTCATCACGCATTCTCGCCTGGGCCAATCAGGAGCTGAGGAGGGCGTAAAGCGGTCTCGCGCCGGGTAAAAGGGATTTGACAGTCGCGGGTCTCGAGCTGATCCGCCAGTTGACTTTCTCAGTGGGACGGAGAGCATGGCGGCGGCTGCGACGTGCGGCCAGCACGGCGCCGCTCTCACGGTCGCCGTTAGCGGAAAGAAGCAGCACGGTAACCGGGAACATAGCCGGAGGAACCGGGAGAACTCTCGCCGGAGACAAGCGGCTCTTTTGTTCCTCAGTAACATCTCACTGGACGGGCGGCCGGTCCGAAGTAATTCAGCCGAGAATGTGGGAAGTCGCCACCATAAAGACGCCGACTTTGAGGGAGCCGAGTGCGGCTCTGCTGCGGCGGCGGCGGGCGGGCTGTGCCCGGAGCTCGGTAACAATAGTAGCTACGGGACGTTCTCTAGTTTGGCAGCGTCCGCGAGCTGCGGGAACGTTAATCCCTCCTCGGCACCGAGGACGGGACTCCTCACGATACCGCCCATCCTCGTCCTGCCGTCGGATACAGAGTTCAACGACGTGGGGAGCGCGGAGAGGCTGCTGGAGCGCCGCAGAGGCTCGTTCCCATCGCCGGGGAACAGCAACCTACTGTCGCCGTCCCCGTCCAACACCAGCCTGCTACCGTCGCCGCTGGGACCGCGGAAGTCTTCCACGCTGCTGTCGGTTCAGAGCTGCAACTCGGTGTCCTCGGAGCCGCGACAAAGGTGAGAGGCTACCGGCTGTGTTTGTGTTCTCTAACCCGGTGAGCATGCGGGTGGTTTCAGGCTGAGTTTGCGTCTTTGTGGCCCGGTGTCTGCTTCCAAACACCGGTAAGTTTGGAGGGAGGAGGTGGTTGAAGCGGTCCACAGGTAGACTAGTACCTGGACTGTGGTGACACACACAGAAGCTGACTGTGACGCTGGTTCCGTTTTGTGGTGAAGTTCTGGTGAAATGATTTCACAGTAGTGGAAGTTGATGAGTGTGTCGTGATGTAATAAGTTTCCCTCCCTGCCTGGAGGTGAGACTCAGCATTTTACTCACTGAGTCATGTCTTCAAACCCACACAGGCTCAGGTGACCCTCCAGAACTGGATCTGACTTCTTCTTTTGGTCTTGTTGAGTTATTCTGATGAGATGTTGTCTATAAATTGTTCTTCTTCAAAACCAGCTTAAGATAAACACCTAACAGTGAAACATCTGAGTCTGTAACCTGAATAAGAAGTACTCCTGGGTCAAAGTCACGTGTGTGTTTGACCCATCCGTCCACCAGAACCTCCTGCGTGTGTGGATATTCATGAAGCTCGTCTCTGTGTGGTATTTACATGTTCTATGAAATGCTGTGTCATCAGTATAACATGCAAATTGAATGACTGTCAGCCGCGCACTGTTTGGTGATGCAGGCTGAAGCTTGAAGTCTTTTGTGCCTCTCTGAGATCAAATATCTAATATAAACAGGAAGAAACACAACCTGAGGTTTGTTCTCGGCCTTGTTTACTGCTCGAGCTCGGTTGGCTTCGCAGTCTGATGAGGAAACGTCACTCTAAAAGTAGTAGCTTGTGGTTTTGTAGAGGGGAAGTGAATCTGGGGACGGTTATCAGCAGCCAGCAGGTGACGTGAGGTCGAGATGTTTTCTGCGGCACAGTGACCCAGAGTCGCTTTCATCTGGCTCTTTATGCAGTCGCTTAGGATTAGTTAGTTGTCTCAGCCGAGAGACACACAGACAACGTGTGGGACGCAAGCAGAGACGTTTAAACTGTGTGTGTGTGGACGAGGATTACTCATCTGGCTGAGGAGGACAGACGTGCACTGCCTGTGTGTGTGTGTGTGAGTGCTGATGGATGGATCAGGTCCGTCACCGTGTTGGCAGCGTATCAAGCTCAGAGAATGTCAGTCCCACAGCGATAAACACTGCTTAACCTATTTACACCTAACAACAGGCCGGCAAATTACCAGCAGATAAGAGCTCATCAGTCAGACTGCTGCTCCAGCCACCAACCGTCATCTGCAGGCTGATTTACTGCCACGCTGCACATTTCATTATTTATCTCTAGATTTCCTGTCTGCGTCATTATGTGTGTAATTTGCACACAAAGTTTGGACGTGTGTTCATCTCTAACTTATTGTTTTCATCATAAAGTAACTGTTTGGTTCATTAATGTCAGAAAACAGTGTGAGATATTCAAAGTATTTAATTTACAGTGATATTTGACATCAGAGAATATTCAGTGTTTTGGCTCAATAACTGTTCCTCAAAGGGCCGGTGTGGCTGCACGTTTTCTTTCCAACCAAGCAGCAGCACTGATCAACTGATCTCAGTCTTCAGAGAGTTGATTGGTCAAACTGTGAGCTCTTGGTTGGTTGGAACAAAAACGTGCAGCCACACCAGCCCTTTGTGGAACAGTTTGGACACGCCTGGTCTAATACATGATATAACATAATTAGCCTGAGTTGTATTTTTAGTTTTCTAGTGTTGCAAGTAATGCTTATGTTTGAAATGATCCCCGCACCCGAGTCCACAGTATTTAGTTTATAGAGCTGCAGTAGTTAATCGTTGGATTTATTAGTAGATCATCAAGTGGCAACTATCCACTGAGTATTCCATTCAGTTGATTTATAAGTAAAACTAGCAGCCGTCTGCTGGTTGGAGCTTCGCAAATGTAAAAGTCTGCTGCTGGAAAACTGGTTTTCAGTTTCTGGCTGAGTAGTCGGAGGTTATTAAAATAATTTTTCAACACTACAGACAAAATAATTGGCTGCTTTAATATATAATTGTTAATTTCCTTGAGTATAATAGAAGAGAAACAGGAAACACTGAGCTGTGAGCTCGCACCAGTTTACCCGCCATGTTTGATTTTCAGCTGCAAGATATCAGGTGACTCGACTTTATGTTCTTAAACTTAACGCAAAACTTCATTTTGTTTGTTTTCTTTCTGTTCCGCCTAAGAGATGACAGATGTGAACACACACACACACACACACACACACACACACACACACACACACACACACACACACACACACACACACACACACACACCCTTCCTGGTGTGATGAAGTCGTCAGATGCGATCATCAGTCACGCTCTGTTTAGCCTCTCTGTCTGCAGCGAGGCTCAGCGTGTGAAGTCCAGCCAGCCAAGTGCTTCATTAGCTTCATGATCTCTCACACACACACACACACACACACACACACTGACACATATCAGCAGGTTAGCTGTTTAACAGATGCTCTTATACACAGTGAGTGAGGACACTTGGCTGGTAATGTACACAGTGAAGGGATTGAACTCGTGAACTTGCAGCTGGTCACAGTTTGGATTCGTCACCTTCGTGGTGTGACCTCATGCATCTGTAATCGTGACATTTTAAAGTGAGAGCAGAAGTTGGCGTCGCTTCCTGCTGCTTGGTGATATTATGTAAATGTTTCATGCAAAGTGTTCAGGAGACCTACAGGATGTTTTTCTGTCCTTCTGTGTCGGATTTAAAAATCTGGATCTACTCGACATTAAACATTCATGAGTTTGGCTCAAAGTCCCAAACAAAAACAAGAGAACGTGCTGATGTAACGCATTTCCCAGAGCTTAACAGTCTGACAAACTCCGCGGCTGAACTTAATCCTTACTCTATCTTTAGCCTAAACCTCAGTCTACCCTTAATCCTTGAGTCTTAATCTGAGTCACAGCTCTCAGACGGCTCCTGGAAGAAGAGGGCTGGATCTCTAAAACTCAGTCCAGAGGCAGAGACACACAAAGCAGAGTCAGTGAAAGGTTATGAGGTGTGTGTGTGTGATGCTAAACAGTGTAACATCAGGAAGTTGCCGTGTTGGGATTAGACCTGATCCAGCATATCCGATCGATGCATCCAGATTGAAGGATGAATTGTCTTTGGGAAGGCTGTGTGACTTCCTATCAATGGTCTTTATGTCCTCTCCTCTGTATCCTCATTTTCCACCTGCTGATTCAGGTTTAACTCTGCAGCCTGACTGCGTCCACGCTTTAATTAACACCTCTGGTTCGAGTCCTCGGTAATCAACCTGTGTGTGTGCGAACTCTGCAGGATTAACGGCTCCTGTGAGCAGCGTCGGCTGTATTTAGCTTCATTCAGCGTAGTCTGTGTCACCAAACGGACGGTGACGCGGAGGATTCCCCACGACGCTCTTGACTCAGTTTGTTTCCACTGCGCGCCGATGTTCTGAGTTAATTAACCCGTCACAGCGGTCCAAATGTTCCATTGATCCACGCATCGAGACTTCTAGGAACTCAATTAGTGCGGAGAAGATTCATCGGATGATAGTTAGTGTACACACAACAATAAATAAGCATCTTAGGATGTGTGTATCTCCGCCTCTCGGTCTTCTTCATGGTCCGACATTGAGTTTTCCTGCATTTCTGTTTTTAGAATTGCGGTCCGTCATGATTCGAGTGGCTTTCCACCTCAGCTAAACCTGTACGAGTGCACACTGTTCAGCCGGAGACCTCATGACGTCCGTGACGTAGAGTCCACTCTAAACAAGGAGGGTTGTTCCTGCTTTAAATTAGGATTTGGTATTTCCCCTGATGACATCAGTCCTCTAACACTTCCTGAGCCAATTTGTTTATTTGCTGCGTTTGCGTGGAGAAGTTTCAGGTTGGGAAATGAAACCCGATGAGGAAGAAGCAGTGAGGGTCACGGTAAATCACCAGCCCTCTTCACGTGGACACAGTTTGTTGCTTTAACGCACCCGATTATTATTAACCTTTTTAAAATGTGGAGCTGCTGCAGGGCGGCAGCGTGCGCGAGTGCAGGCGTTTGCAGTGTAGACTTTATGCCTGAGCTCACACACACCTCTGTGTACTCCGTTTTTTCCTCCCAGACTTGTTAACTTCCTCATATTTGGTGATTTTCGCTTGATTCATGCGTTTCTACGTTGCTCAATGCTTTCTGGCTCCAGCTCCGGTGTAACTGGAACGCTCGCCGCCGTGCCCGGTGGGATCAGCAGATCCTCTGCTCGCCGTGTCAGCGTTTGAAGAACAGTTTTATTAATGCTCTAATAATAAAAAGGAATAATACTTCCTGCATAATCTGAACCTTCTGCGTCAGTGTGTGAGTTGAAACAGGCAGAACAGGCCGGAGGTTGTTTGGTTTGGATTCATCTTATTGTGGGAAAATCACTCATGTTGTTTGAGTCTTGACATTATCACGCAGGTGTTTTTTGACTTTCTTGCCTCTGGCAGACATTTAGACTTTCTTCAGAGACAGTAAGGTTTTACTTGGGCTGCCTCATGAAGTGCGACGTCCACGCTTGTCCTGTCTTCACTCTAACGAAAGCCTTTCAATGCCCAGTAAAAATACTTTGAGGGTTTGGTTGTTGAAACTTGACCTGGTTGTTAATCAGCCGTTCTTTTCTTTTCCATCTGTTTGCCTCTCTGTGCTTTCTTTAACACTCCCTTTTCTTTGTATCTTTATCTCTGCTGCAACATGCATGCAGGTTGATTCAGATAACATAGACTGAAGCTGCTGGAATTGAGTATTAATACATGAATTTATTACATTTTCACGTTGGAACAAGTTGAAGTATCTGAACACAGAGTGTTGATGAGGTACCTGTGTCCTACCTGTCCTCTGCTGAGCAACATCAACATGGTTCATCAACACTCTGTATAATACAGTATAAGCAGATACATTTTATCTTGACTTTGCACTTTGTTGTTGGACTCCTTCCCCACACACACACACACACACACACACACACACACACACACACACCAACAGTGTTTCAAGTGAGCTGCTTGTTCCTGAAACTTCGTGCTGAATTTTTTGCCCGAGGCAAAAAAACTTTATCACATTCAGATCAGCAGGAACGCTGATTAGACACACCTTCTGAACTAACACACACACACACACACACACACACACACTCAGTGAAGCCAGATGTAATCTGACTGACATCATCTGTATGTCGTGTGTGTGTGTTTGCCTAAACACATGCCTCTCCAGTGAAAACAGAGCTGAACCTCACTCCCCTCCACACCCTGAACACACACACACACACACACACACACACACACACACACACACACGACTTCTCTCTTTTTCTTCAGCCTGTACAACACGGTTCCCATGCACCCTTGAAATCCTGAAAATCCTGGAAAACAGTCGACCAAAGTTTTCAAAACATCCTGGAAAATCTTGAATTTAAATAATTTTGGGTTTCCTCGTTAAAGCCTCCACTTAATCTGACTAATGACGGCTATAAGAACGATCTGATCCATATAACATTCATGAATCGTATATTTTGTTCAGGCAGCGGTGATTATTGTAATCCAGCGATTAATAGAGACAGCAGATATGTTGTTAGGCCGATTGTATCAGCTGATATTGGCCTATCACAGATGCAGAGATATTTTGGACTTCTTGTTACAGGACAGGATGATGCAGAAAATGATGCTCGGCCTCATTTAGATTCTGTTTGTGTTCATATAAGATATTTATAGTTATCACATTCAAATAATTCGGATGGAGCGTGAGTGTTTTGGACAAATATGGCAGTGTCCACTCTGACTCTCTGTGGGCTTGTTATTCCACAGGCGGTCACACAGTCCAGGTGTCTGCTGTCAGACTGTGTGTGTGTGTGTGTGTGTGTGTGTGTGTGTGGAAATGATCGTACAAGGCTGATAAAAGCGTCTCGCTCGCTGTAAATCGACGGCAGCGGCTCTGAGACGTTTCCATTTATTGCTCTGTATTCGTATCTGTGCACACGACAACATCTGCACGATAGTTAACACAGTTCATCTGCTTTTAAATGTGTCACCATCAGTGTAAACAGGTCACAGCAAGACTGTGTGTGTGTGTGTGTGTGTGTGTGTGTGTGTGGTCTCCTCCCACACACACACACAGCCTTATCAGTCACATCCAGTTTGCTGTTCATGTAAAGCGACAACCTCCGTGGCTGTGAAGTGAAGCCGACGCCAAAAGAAGTGCCAAAAACTGCAGTTCCTCAAACGTCCACTCGAGGCTGGCTGCAGTCTCCATAAGCCTCCATGTTAAAACAGCAGAAATACACATTTTATACAGCGTATGGTTCATGTTCATCTCCCCGACAGGCTGATGAAAGGACGCTCCACTTCCTCTGCTCACATTCTTATCAATCATAAGAAGCCGTCTGCTTATCGTTTTTCAAAGACGCCCTGTTTCATATTCTTACAGTGTGTTTACACACACTCATAACTCCATTATAACCAGATCTGATTAAGCTGGTCTGTCACAAACACATCGACGCGTGTTACGTAACGCTGGGATTATAATCGCAGTGAGAGCAGAGCTGGATTATGCACATTAATCTGTCAGAGATACGCGTCTTAGTTTGGTGTTTTGAACTGCAGGTGGAGGCAAGTGAACGCACCACGAGCTCTTATCTGGAATCACATGATATCTGTGTCAGGTCAAGGGTCACCAGCCAAACTGGTGTAACAGTGAGTCAGTGAAATCAGTGAAGCCAAGTTATTTTGGAGCTGGTGCAACCTCCTCCACCTCCAACCAGTGACGGAGGAACGATCGTCGGTAAAGGTTTAGTTTAGGAGGGATGCGACATGAAGGAGCAGAAGCAGGAGGACTCTGTTAATCTGGTGATGTAAGACATACAGCAGGGCTGCTGTGTGTGCGCGTGTGTGTGTGTGTGTGTGTGTGTGTGGGTCCACGTCGTGTAATCTGTGGAACGTCCAGCATCCGTCCGTCAGAGTCAGAGGTGGACAGTCTGTTCTTACACACTGCTGTGTGTGTGTGTGTGTCAGGGATGGGGGGGGGGATTTAGACTGCAGAACATTTAATCTATGTTTGGTGGTATGTGTGTGTGTGTGTGTGTGGTGAGGATTTAGTATGGGAGGTATTTAAGTAAAGCTGTATGAGTGATCTCACACAGAAATCGAGGCACAGAGACGGAGAAATTTACAAATTTAAAGTGACTCTTACGTGTTTGTAACACATTTTTACTAAAACAAACCAAATATATAAAAATGCGTGTATGATATAAATTAATTAACCAGTTAATTAATCAGTGACTTTCATCAGAATCTGTGATTGTTGCATCCATAAATCAGTCAAGTCTGATGTCTGATCAGCTTTATAAGGTCAGAGCGGCCGACTGAATGAATCTGTCGTGACTGTGATGAAATGCTCGTCTCTCATTGGCTGGCAGGTGTTGAAATCGTGTAACAAGTCACTGCTCGCTTTAAATTTAAACACAAAGAGAGAAATCTAAAATAAACCACAGCGGACGACCTTAAGAATCAATACTGATCCCTGCAGAGACGCAGATCTGCAGAGACAGATTAAGTCGGTGTGTGTTGATATAAGCCAGCTGTGTGTGAGTGTGTGAGTGTGTGTGTGAGTCTATTCTGAGCACTCTCGCCTCTGATCAGTGGAAGTGGTATGCAAGGAGGAAGCAGCTGTCAGCTCGTTCATCAAGATACAACAAAAGCAAATATCATCGATCCTGGAGGGCGAATCAGGACGGAGACGGCACAAATGTGTTGAGTCCGCTGTTTAGTGCAGCAACACCGCCCTGCAGTCAGGGTGGAGAGGTCGGAGCCGGAGTGATGGATGACGGCAGCATCCATACACATCTGAATATATCAGCTGATATGAATAAATACAGATTTTTTAAAATCTTTATTTTCATCTTAAAGTTTTTCCTGGCTCAGAAAAAGAATTTGATTGCACTTGTTTTTGCGCCCGGGCCAGCTTCAGTTTCACGATGTGCGTGATCAAAGTGTCGAAGAAACGTGAAGGTAGCTGTTTCAAACCTGATGCCTATCATCAGCTCTCAGGAATGAAGGGACATGTTTTGTGGCAGCGGTGCAGACAAGAAGATTACATCTGGGTTTTTTGTCTGACTTCCTGTGTGAGCTGACATTTCTGGTGTTGCGACAGACGGACTGCTCGCCGCTTCCATCTGGTCCACAGCTCACGGTAGAGAGTTTTAGTTCACCTCGTGTGTCCAGGTGATGAAGGAAGCCGTTTCAATTTCAAGGAAATCAAATTACAAAATGAAATTGGTGAGACAGATTAGTGATGTGTTAGGAGGGGGGATGAAATCCAAAACATGTACAGGGAAGAATCCCAAATCATGAGGAAGCATCGTGGGTAGAAGAAGAAGGAGGAGGCACAAGATGGAAAAATACTGCAGAGTTTAGACGAGCACAAAACTTTGGATGTGGAGTCTCTCACCTGTCTGACTGCTGAGTATCAGACGGCTGAGCAAACAGGAAAAGGAAACAGAAAAGCCTGAAATAGAGGCTGAAAATTAAAGCCGATAAAAGAGCCAAAGTAAAATACAAAATGAAAGCTGAGCTCAGGCCAAAAGACGACTAGAGAAATCATTTTATGACTATTTTGGGCGTACAGTGTTCTGACAGAGCGCGTTTGCTCTGGTTTATTTTAAGATAAAACATGACAGCAGCTATTATTAGTGTGACTCTGGTTGTTGTTCATGACTCAAACTGGATAAAAATGACACTACGTCGCAGACGGATCCATCACGACAGACCCCCCCAAAACCAGGCCAGCTGCTGCCTCCGGGCCCGACCCGCACGCTCACGGTTTCCTGTCAGTTAATCGAGCCGAGATGTTTGAAGGTTGTCTGAGTTTTACATTCTTTAATATTAAATCAATGCTGTGAGTCAGTGACAGTCAATTAAGCACCCAGATGTTTTACTTCAAGTGTCAGAATCATAAACTACATATTCAGTTATTCGATTATAACCGTGTGAAGCATCTGTAGGTTTCTGAAGTGCCGTGTGAAGCTCAGTGTGGCGGCTCTGCTGATGTGTGGCCCCTCCCACCTTGCAAAGGGGCGGGGCGTTTCCGGTAAATTTAAGCTCGGGAATTTTGGGAAATATTCCAAATCGTAGACTCCATGGGAATTATGGAAATTGTTTAAATTACTTCCCAATTTCCAGTGAATTCCCATCAAACTGTGTTAGTTTATATAAGCAGATGTATTAGTAAATTTAAAAAACTTCAGCATGTCGACCCAAACAACCAATTCACCGTGTTCCTGCCTCACTGTGGTTTTCATTCATTCATGTGTTCATTTATTCTTTCATTTGTCACATCGTGAAATACTTTGAGTAAGTCTGAAGCTCTCGTCTGCTCACTCATATGAAGTTTCTGTGGAAACCTAATTTGACTGCAGTGTATGAAAAGCTTTGCTGTTTTTTGTTTTGGCTGCTCTGGCCTTTAGTTTAATGGCACAGAGCTAAAAATATTTACAGAATAATGTCACAGATTCAGAAACTCTTCCCAGGTCTAAAAATAGATTATGCATGCTCGATTCTTCTGGCTGAACATCCTGTTACCTTTGATGGAAATATCAGCGTGATCGACGGACGTGTAGCGTAAAGGTTACTGATCTCACCTGGACACTCAGGATGCGTCTTCATCTTCATAAACACACTCATCATCATCATCATCATCGTCATCGTCATGCTCAGCAGCGAGGGGAAGTGCAAACTGATTTTTCCGTTCCCACAGAAGAGAAACTTTCCACAACATCCCAGAGAGATGCAGTAGGCTGGTTCTCATGGAAATGGGCTCCTGGTCAGACTGTTGTGATAATGAGTCTGCAGATCCACGGCTCAGATACTGGGACATATTTAGACTGGGAGAGAGCTGGCGTCAGCTATCGCACTCTTACCCAGATATTGTTGATGTTCATGACTACACTGGTTTTTTCCTTGAAGAGCTAACATGGATGTTTATCCTGCTGTAATTAACCGATCCTGTTAAATGTCAGTCACACTCCTGCTGAAGACGAAGATCATTGTTGTGTGTTGGGGTTTGTTTGTGGTCCGTCCAAACATCTTGTGTATTATTCTGCCATGTGACCTCGTGAGTCGGCTGGGCATCGAACCAAAGCGTGTTCTCAAAGCTGGTCATGAACGTCTTAATGAGGGTCGACCATGCAACCTTAAATGTGCCACTGTGTCGACTGCTGTGCCCTTATTTGTCTTTATCTTAAACATGACCATCATCATCATCATCATCCGTCAGGGGTGTTGACCAATGGGCTCTTTCCATTCCCACACAATAGTAACATTCCACAACGTTCCCGGAATGCTGCGGAATGAGCGTTCCCGTGGAAAGATTCCATCATGTGACCGCGGTTACAGTAGATACCAAAGTTAGAAACGTTGCAAACAGACTGAATACTGAAGAAGTCACTTTATTTTCATGCAGAGGAAGCAGTTAAACGTTTTAGTACGGCTGGCATCGTCTTCAGTGATTTCATGGTGATGATTTTTCAGCTGATTGACCGACTTGTCAAGTTATTCAAATTAAAACAAAGCCTCTGTTCCGTGCTTGACGCGGCAGATTTCACTGGCTGTTAAATGTCAGAGCTAAGCGTTGGCTCTATGAAGAAGTCCTCACTCCAAAGTCATGAATATTTCAGTGTGCTGATTGCCGGTTGTTGAGTTTGACTTTTTCGTTTGAACCAATTTCAAATGACACGCTGATGTTTTTAAAAACACACAGACTGTACTAAAGGATAAGAGGGTAAGACATGCAGATCTTTTTAATGATGATGGCATTTTTACGAGCTTCTGGCGAGATGCCCGCTGAAGCAAAGTGTGCCAATTCACTCATCTGCAACGCCTCTTATAGTCTTACTTTGTCGTCTACGATCTAGAACTGAGAGTTGAACTGAAAGTTTCTGAAACATGAGATGATGAAGGAATAGTTTACCACCCGAGGCCGTCACAGTCTGTGCTCGAGGATGCTGTG
The DNA here is from genome assembly GCA_014281875.1 of Nibea albiflora. Classification (NCBI taxonomy): domain Eukaryota; kingdom Metazoa; phylum Chordata; class Actinopteri; family Sciaenidae; genus Nibea; species Nibea albiflora. The sequence continues at coordinate 23,339,415 of CM024793.1, read as the reverse complement.
TGACTGCTGAAGCTTTGTCTTTGCCGCACTGTCACAGTGACGGCATCGCCGGTGACGTCGGGTGCGTGAGTCTAAACTGGGGTAACCTTTTAGATGTGCTGGCGCGATCTCAACACCTACAATCATGTCCGGAAAAGTCCGAGCAGATGCCTCTGCATCTGTCAAAGCATCAAACCCAGAGTGAAAATCCTCCCATCAAAGTGTTGCTGGAGTTTGCTGCAGTGCTTCTGAAAAAAAAAAAAAGCATTCTGAGTCACCGCTCACTGTGGCTGCATCTAAAATGAATTCAATCATGACGCTGCCAGAATGGGAATTCACTGAATTGTTACATTAATTCAGACAACTAAGTTTAAAGTCGTGCACGGCTGGATGAATGGATTTAGGGTGGACTTTGTTTTTGTAGATCTTTGTCTCGCGCTTGATGGAGCAAGAAACAGGACCAGCGTCCCACACACACTCTGAGCTCTCTCAAACATCTGCTTCACTATTACTGAGCACTGACTCTGGAAACACAGTGTGTGTGTGTGTGTGTGTGTGTCACTCAGATAGTGAGCAGCAGCGATAACAGCGATTTAAACTCCATGTGTTGTGGAATCAGCAGGTCAGCCATAAAAAAACAGTAACAGATTGTGTGTGTGTGTGTGTGTGTTTATTTATGTGTGTGCATTGACAGTTGTGTAACAGTTCTCTCAGCACTGTTCTCTGGTTCCCTCTGGGTCCCTGTGTGTGTGTGTGTGTGGTATAAAATGATGTGACTGTCTCAGTTTAGTGTGCTGAACATGTTTAATGCATGACCTTATGCGTGTGCCCTATATATGAATGGAAGAGCGTGGATTAAATGGAATAAATGTACACTCTGCATAACAAGCAGTTTTAGTTTGTGTGTGTGTGTGTGTGTGTGTGTGTGTGTGTGTGTGTGTGTGTGTGTGACTCTGTAATGTCGGTAACGTTATGTAACCGCTGTGATGTCAGCGTGCTGAGCTCCTTGGCCCGCTTACATGGCGACGTCTGTTGTTTTAATCCACAAGGTCGACATAGCGACACAACCCGTAACTCCACAACCTGACCTTCAGTGGATGGGCACGTGGGAAACACACACACACACACACACACACACACCCACAGTGGCTTAATTTTCTGTGGGTGTGTGTTATAGTCAAACGTATAATGCGTCCTCTGTGTCCTTCATTAACGTCTGCGTCTGTCTCTGCAGGACTCGTAACCTCTCCGGTGGCTCTCCCAGACCTCGACACACCAAGAAGATCCACTTCATCAAAAACATGAAACAGTACGACACAAGAGGGAGCAGGTAGGACACACACACACACACACACACGTGTATATAATATCAATTTAAAGTCAGAGTATTGTCCTGTAGTGGTGTCCTCTGTCCTATAAATTCCCCTCCAGCGGACGACAAAGTTAAAGATAGACGTTGACAGCGCGGGCCAAATCTTAGTCCAGGTGTAGACGGCGTTGAGCCTCATGTTGATCCTCGCTGTTCACAGCGCGTAGAAGTAAAGAACAACACCTGAGCACTGTGAGGTCACGTCTCCAGTATACAGGTGAGACCTGTGTTGTCAGGAGTAGACCGACTTCCTCCTGTGCTGTGGAGTTATTCTGGCCAGCTGTATGAAATGAATCTGAAATAGAGAGATTTTCTATTTCTTGTCATTTATGTTGGTGCTGTTTGTAGGATTTTCTTCCCAGAGCTCGTCGGGTCTCGTGTTTCTTGCTGGTTTGTCTCGTGCAGTCTGGGCAGCGTCATTCTCTCCGGTTCTTCCTCTATTGTGTTCTATTCCTGTCCTTCCTTGCTGGGTGTATAAATCAGACCTCTGGGTCAAAGGAACACAGGACAGCTCATCAGATAATAATAGACTGAGGACTGATTGTTTAGAATAGATCCAGCTAAGAGCAGCAGAGCTGTTGTTTGTAGTTCAGCCAAGTCACGGCGGCATCACGGAGACGAGACAGCAGCTGCCTTCCACGGAAAAGTGAGCGTCCGAGCTTCTCCTGCTGCAGAACCTCCGGGTCGTGATCCTCCTTCGGGTCATGGGAGATTTTAAAGAGGTCTGACCTGAACATCGGGAAGTCCTTGTTGGGATCTGTTTGGGAAAGAGCGGGCTCTTTCAAAAGAATACCGGCCAGGTGATTGGATGAATCATGTGTTCGTTTTCGTCTACTCCAGGTGAACTTCAACCAATCAGATCAGATCGTCTCACACCACCGAGCACCTGTAGCTCATGTTCTAGCCGCCAGTAGTTCTTCATAAGATGCTGATTGTTTGGACAGAACTACTACTTATCTGCCAGTCGATGATATTTTCTCACTAGTCTAACTTAAAAACAATAATTCTAAATTTAGACGTGCTGTGAACGCTCCGTCAGTCTCCAAATAAAGGAAGCGAGAACTGAACAAAAACAGCCTACGGTTTAAAAAAAAACCCCCCACGGCTCGAGAGCCGACATCCTGTGTGACACTGAACTTTATTCAGATAAATAAAAATAACACGAGGTCACTCGATTAGGCCCGGCTGAATTATCTCAACCTTCATGGGTGTAAGTTTATTAAAACAGAAGAAAAAAGATGTTGTGGGAGGTTTTTCTCTCCTGGTTTCGTGGTTACGCCCCTGTGTCAGGGTGTTAGTGCCCCCCCGTGTTGTGAAGTGCGTGCTAATAACTGCATGTGTGAACGGGACAGCAGTCACGTTATCTAACAGGCCTGTTGTGATGCTTCTGCTGTTTCCAACCGAACTCCCCAGTGACTTCCTGCTCTTCACTTTCCCATGCATCATTGGGAACAAGCTGCCTGTGTGTGTGTGTGTGTGTGTCTCAGTGGCACACACACAACCAACAACAGCACTAAAGCCAAACTCATAATCTGTCTCCTGGGACGGATCGAGGAGGCGGAGGAGCCAGGACAGAAAAGGACAAGTTACAGAGACGCTAACGGGTTTCTTCAGCATGTTTAGCTCTCGTGAGAACTAAACTTTGAAGCAGAGCGCTTCATTTAGATCTCCTTTGTCTCCTTTGACTTATAAATCACAGTTCTGCCCCCTGGAATGATGAATTCCAGCCACAGGATGAAATTTCTCATCTCTCTATTTAGATAGCAAATAGACAAATAATCTCGCTTGCCTGTGCTTCTAATTGATGAACGATATAAAGAAAACATCGATTTCCCACAGTAGAAATGTGCCAGAAGTTGAGCTGAGGGGACTCCGTCATAAACCGACCTTGCCCCATGACAGCCTGATCCGAGGCAGCTTGACCCGGCCTTGGATCTTTCATGTTTTCCTGCTGAGGTTAAACCGCCGAGCCTTGCCCCTCTTCATCATCTCAGCGGTGCTCATTTCTGCTCATCTTCCATAAATCGTCCTGGGTTCCTGTCCTCACCCAGGCTCAGAGCAGATTGAGAACCCTTTCTTGTGTAGCAGCGCTGTCAGTCCGCAGGGTCACCAGGTTTGGGTTAATCAGTGTGTTCCTCAGCAGGTTTGAAGATGAGCGTTTGCTCGTATTGTTTAATCCAGGTTATGTAAGCACTTGATTGGCTGCTCTCTGCCAGTGTTCTGATTAACTGCAGAGCTGCTCCGCGTCTTGGTTTGATTCTGTGTTTCTGTTCGCTCTGACGGTCTCGTGATCGACTCGACGTTGTGTTTTGTTGTGTATTTAGTGCCGTCACAGGGTCAATGATTCAAGGTCTCATGGTGGCCGCGTGTAGCAGCAGTTTGTGTATCCAGAAGAAAAGCATCCATCAAAATACGATGAACTCGGAGATAAGTGTTTATGTTTTCAGACACTGTGAATCATCTTCCAGTCTCTTTGCTTCCTGAGCCAAAGATAATGACTGTAAACATTCTCCTGTGAGACACAAAGCAGTCTCTGCTCCGCCGGGGATTTATACTGCAGAGGACCCCAGACACACACATACACACACACAGTTCCACTGAAAGCCCATTTAAACACACTGTCATTAAGCAGCGTCTTTGGTAAAGGTGCCAAAACATTCAAGTCCCTGCTGAGAGGTGATATTATCATGTGAAAAACTGCTGTGGTCCACGCTTCCAGAGGTGAAACCAGACGTCTCACTTCTTTTTATTTACTCCTCAAACACACGCCTGTTCAGACTTTCACAGCTGATAAACTGGAGCTCGTGCTGAACATTAGAAGTTTGATTCTGATCAATATAACACGTCCAGCAGTCACGTGATGGCTCCTTGAATACTCACTGACTCCATGACCGTTGCTGCTTCTCTCTGAGCTGTTGGCAGTGCTCCGTAACGTCCGCCTCCAATTTTAAAGCCAGAAAGTGAAGCTCCGATCACGACTTTATTGAACTGTAATCAAACTTATCGACGTGACTTGCTCCGGCTCCTTGTTGATTAATTCTCCAGCCGTACTTTACAGCTGATTTTCTGCTGCTGCTCACACTTTACTTCCTGTTTTTGCACCTGTAAACAAACATTCGTGTGTGTGTGTGTTCTGTTGTTGTGTTTTAGGATCGTGCTGATCTGCGCTAAGAGATCTCTGTGTGCTGCTTTCTCTGTTCTGCCCTACGGAGAAAGCTTCTACCTCAGGTAAACACACACACATAAACACACAAGTTTATTTGATTGACATAGCACTTTACAAGTATCGAAATTATTTCAAAGACTGACAGAAAAATCTAATTAAAACCACAGTTAATAATAGTCACACACACTCAGATGAAAATACAGAGTAACAGTTGTGTAAATTTATGCTTATCACATTCACACACACGCAGACGAGGATTATTGCCTCTTTGGTAATCTCTTTTCTCCGGAAGTGAGCTCACACTTCGACCTCCCACTTGTATCTCGTATGATGCTGCAGGGAGGAGGACGTACGGAGGGAATACTGTATGGAAAACGTCTTTATTCGTGGCTGCAAACCTCATTACACCTCACAAACATAACTCATCGTGTTTATCGAGCTTTCCTTAATTTCTCTGTTGTCCTCTCTCTCTCCAGTGACCCCACATTGAACCACCCCAGGAGGAGGCACTCATCTGGAAACATCTCCACCACCCTGGAGATGCTGCCGGGCCTGGAGGGCTTTCATCTGGACACCTATGGCAGGGTAGAAAACACACACACACACAGAAGTACACGTTGTTATGATGAGTGCAGGTTTCATCTCTCCCTCCGTCTTCCTGTTTCAGTCGGTGTCGTACGCACAGTTCTTGTACCCCACCAACGCTCTCGTGAGGCAGAAGCCGTCGTCCACCAGCGACCTGACGCTGCAGATTCCCGTGTCCAGGAGCACGCACAGCATGCCAGGCAGGAGCTGCCCACCCAGCAGACTCAACAGCACAGTGGGACTGGACCTAGGTAACACACACACACGTGCAAAGTGTCTCAAGAGAGACACAGACAGACAAATCCTGGGGCTGGGCTTGTCTGGTCTGTCTGTCTCTGTCTCTCTGTTCTTGTCCACACAAGCCCAGTCCAGTCCAGTCCAGAACAGACAAGCCCTGTCCAGACCAGTCCAGACAAGTCCAGTTCAGTCCAGACAAGCCCAGTCCAGACCAGTCCAGACAAGTCCAGTCCAGACCAGACAAGCCCAGTCCAGACCAGACAAGCCCAGTCCAGTCCAGACAAGCCCAGTCCAGTCCAGACAAATCCAGTCCAGTCCAGACAAATCCAGTCCAGTCCAGACAAATCCAGTCCAGTCCAGACAAGCCCAGTCCAGTCCAGACAAGCCCAGTCCAGAACAGACAAGCCCAGTCCAGTCCAGACAAATCCAGTCCAGTCCAGTCCAGTCCAGACAAGCCCAGTCCAGACCAGACAAGCCCAGTCCAGTCCAGACAAGCCCAGTCCAGTCCAGACAAATCCAGTCCAGTCCAGACAAATCCAGTCCAGTCCAGACAAATCCAGTCCAGTCCAGACAAGCCCAGTCCAGTCCAGACAAGCCCAGTCCAGTCCAGACAAATCCAGTCCAGTCCAGACAAATCCAGTCCAGTCCAGACAAGCCCAGTCCAGTCCAGACAAATCCAGTCCAGTCCAGACAAATCCAGTCCAGTCCAGACAAGCCCAGTCCAATCCAGACAAATCCAGTCCAGTCCAGACAAGCCCAGTCCAATCCAGACAAATCCAGTCCAGTCCAGACAAGTCCAGTCCAGTCCAGACAAGCCCAGTCCAGACCAGACAAGCCCAGTCCAGTCCAGACAAGCCCAGTCCAATCCAGACAAATCCAGTCCAGTCAAGTCCAGTCCAGAGAAATCCAGTCCAGACAAGCCCAGTCCAGTCAAATCGAGACAAGCCCAGACAGACAGAGAGACAGAGAGACACAGACAGACAGAGAGACAGACAGAGAGACATAGATGTTGCAGCTGTGCTCTCTTCATGTTTTAAACACACACACACACCCCCACAGTGACAGAGCCCTGTATTAGCCTCTAAACCTCTCTAATCCAGAACCTTTCATTAACACAACACAGCTGTGTGTGTGTGTGTGTTTCAGAGTTACAAAGGAGCTGACACCGTGCACGTGCACACTGATGGTAGCTTTATATTTTTAGTCTTCTTGTGACGTGCGTCTGCGTCTAGTTTGGTTTTCATTTCTGCATGTTTTAAAATGTTTTTTAAGTTAGTACAACATAAAAACGAAGACAGGGCATGGAGCTGTTTTCAGAGTGACTGACTGATTTCACTGTTAACTGTTGTACTGTTGTAACCATGGAGACGCTGTATCACCAACAACCACGAGACAGGAAAAGGAGCATTAATAAACGTAACACTCACCACAGCGGCACGTAATCCTCTTCAGAGCCAAACACCTGCATAACAAACAGAACACACATGCGACTTTACACAGTATAGTGTTGTGAGATAAATCTATAGTGTGTGTGTGTGTGTGTGTGTCTAGGTGTGGAAGATGTGACAGACTACGACCCTAACATCCTCAATGACCCCCAGTGGCCTTGTGGGAAACACAAGCGAGTGCTGATCTTCGCCTCGTACATGTAAGAACACTCTGAAGTGTGTGTGTGTGTGTGCTGTGTGTGTGTGTGTGGTGTGTGTGTGTGTGTGTGTGTGTGTGTGAATGTGAATGCAGTAAATAAATGAACGTGTGAGAGAAGTTTAATGTTTCATGTTCTGATAACAGGAAGCAGACGTTTGGTTCAGAGGACAGAAGAGAATAATCACACACACAGCACTGTTACAACAGCATCATTATCTTATAGGCAGTAGCTTAGTTTTTAATTCATCCCAGTGGAGGGATAAAACACACACACACACACACACTACATCAGTACTATTTAATCCATCAGAGAAGATTATTACTGAGGCGTGCTGCTTCTTCACTGTGTGTGTGGTGTGATCTCACCACCCACCACAGTGTCAACTCTGTCCTAAACTACAAACACACTGATGAAACAACAACATGACTTTTATCATGAGAAACACACACCTCTCCTCTCCTCTGCTCTCCTCCGTCTCCTCTCCTCCGTCTCCTCTCATCGTACCTTCTCCTCGTCTTATTTCCTCCAGACGACGGTGATCGAATACGTCAAACCATCTGATCTGAAGAAAGACATGAACGAGACGTTTAAGGAGAAGTTTCCTCACATTAAGCTCACGCTCAGTAAAATACGCAGGTAAAGAATCTGAATTTTAAAAAAACTAAGCATGAAGTTTGAACATTGTGACAGTACAGTACACTCCGTCTGTACTCCGCCTGTCCTCGCAGCCTGAAGAGAGAGATGAGAGTCATGGGGGAGGATTGCGGCCTGAAGCCCGTCACCATCGCCATGGCGTTTCGTGTACTTTGAGAAGCTGGTGCTGCAGGGTCGACTCAACAAACCGAACAGGTACCGACTACGACATCATGTCTTCACACATCACAACAGCTGCACGCAGACTCTGATCAGTGTCCGCTCTAATGGTTCATTTATCGGCCACAGTCCCAGAAAACAACGACGACGTCCAGGAGGACAGAACGTTCTCCTGGACAAAATAAACATCTGGTTGTTTAATGAGCTTTGAAAATGTGGATTTCCCAGCATGCTGCTGCTGTCAGTCCACAGTGTGTGGCGGAGGAGAGGCTCCCCCTTGTGTTTGCCTTGTGCTGAGACATCCTCAGTCAGGAACCGAACATCCTCGGTTGTGTCTTCCATTAAATTAGTCTTTCAAACTTAGCTGTGATCTCCCTGGAAGGAACCTGGAAACAAAACTGTAGTTCCAGGATGTTCAGGAGGTTTTTGGCAGTGAGGTGCCGACGAGACTAAGAAGCAGAAAATTAAAACACTGTTGTTGTTTTACAGGAAGTTGGTGTCGGCTGCCTGCATCCTCCTGGCTGCCAAGATCAGCAGTGACCTCAAGAAGCAGGAGGTCAAACACCTTATTGATGTAAGTCACACACACACACACACACACACACACACACACACCTGCCTGTCAGCCAGCTCGTGTTGCTCTTGCTCAGGTGTTTCTGTGATCTACCTGAGCAGGTGGAAGACGACCTCGTCGTTAAGTCGACGTGGCTGCTGTTATTTCAGAGGACGAAGAAACATCAGCACAGACATAAACACAGTGTGTGTTATGTGACGTGTCCACCAGAGGGCGCTCATCTGCAGAACATAATATGATGCACGATGAGATTATTTGATAGATTCTTATTTTTCTCTTTAGTTTAACAATGATTCAATAATAAGTGTGTGTCAGTGACCTTTGACACGTCATCCATGGATCATTCTCTGCTTTCTGTGTCTGTGCAGAAGCTGGAGGAGCGCTTCAGGATCAGCAGGAGGGAGCTTGATATCGTTCGAGTTCACCAATCCTGGTCGCCCTGGAGATGGCGCTCTACCTCCCCGAGAGTAAAGTCATGCCACATTACAGACGGCTCGTGCAGCAGTTATAGCAGCAGCGGCTTGCTCCAGCACTGTGACGGACGGACACCACTCGTGACGCCTGGCTCAGAGGACACCAAAGCTCATCCACGCTGTGACGATGACGCAGCGCCGTCTCCGCCCTCAGACGCCAAAGCGACAACACACTGTGATCGACGGTTCAGCAGCAGCGCGAGACTCGCCGGGGGTCAGATCCATCGCAACCCCTAAATGTCATCTCTGAATCATCTTTCCTCAAAAAGATTTCCTCACCAGCTTCTTCAGAGGTTTTTAATAACGGAGACTGCTTCGTGTTGTCAGCACGGCGCAGCTTTAACGGAGAGCGTCACCGTTTGTGAAACTGAGACCTGATTCTGATTCTTTAAGTCTCATCAAGACCTCCAAATTACGACAACTACAAGTGCCATTTTCAGAGTCACACGTCATATTCCTGCCATAGTTTTTTCATTTTTAACTTTGGACGTTCTCGTCTCAAACTGCTGCGTCAGGTTTGGAGTTCACGGCTGCAGCAGCAAAGTTTTAGATTATTTTAAAACACACAGACATGCTGAGAGCTTCATGTCAGCAACATCCTCAGATTTTTGTACTAAACTTGAAGCCATGAAGGAGCCAAACAGAATCTTGTCCTCTTGCTGGCCTGGCTTCAGATTTGGACTCTCTCTCACTCCTTCACTGCTCTGATGGAACGTCGTGGAGGGGAAGGTTCGCAGTAACACATGAAGCTGCCGTCAGGAGGAGTTCAGATGTTTAAGTGCCTGAAGTCCGTCTTTGGATCCACGGATTCAAACCAGCAGCCTGATCTGCACCTCACTCCGTCTCGCTCTCGTGGTCTGTGCTGCAGTGACGGCTCCCTTGTGATCACTGCTCCGTCCTGAGTGATTGACATAAACACTGTCTCACTGCGGGAGTCCGTGTCCGTTATGGTCTTCATTTCACTTTGTGCACTGTGACGAGTCTGGAAAACTACTCAGCATCTAATTCAGTCAAAACAATCTGAACACTCGAGCTTTAAGAAACTGTGATGAACCAAATTATTCATTCATTATCGAGAAAACGACACACCAGCTCACACACGGTACAACAAACACTGAAGCTTCTTAAGGTGGACTGCAGAGCTTCTTACGGTGGACTGCAAGACATGACTCTTTTTTCTATCCGCACTGTGAAGAAACATCAACTACCAAACAGACCTTTCCGTTAGCGACCTGCCGACCTTTCACTCAAACGTTATTTATTCTGTTTTCACTGTTTCATAAAGGGACAAATATTTAACCAGCAGAGCTCTGACGGGACGTTTGTGTCGTTTTCCTCCATGTTGTAGCACACAGTGAAACGTTTTACTACGTTACCCAGAATGCACTGGGTATTTCTTTGTTTTGAAGCTGGTTACCGTTGGTTACAGACGACAAACACTTCCTGCAGAGTCTCTGTCGTTTTTTGCACATTGCCTTTTTTTGCTTCACAATCCCGCGTCTTTATTTTATCACTAAGTAACGAGGGTTAAAGAGATTTTTCTACATTAAATGTGTGACGTACGTTACTGTATATCGAATTTTATTTATTGTTTGTAATCCTCCACATGAAGAGTCGTGTTCTGGATTCGGAACACGACTCTTCATCCGAGTCCGGGTTCTGCTACGCTCGAGTGTCGGAGCAGAGAGCGATGGACTCAAACCGAGTCACGTCGGCTCTGAAAACGCTTTAAAAACATCACAAGGTTTGTTTTTTCTCAGTCGAAAATGACGTAACCTGACTAGTTATTTGCAGATTGTTTCATCATTCAGGGCCTTTTTCAAGCAGAAGCTGAATATTTGTTTTGTTTTTTCAAATTTGAATCTTCTGGGCACATTTTGATTAATGATGAATCAACTTTAAGAAAACTAATCTGCAGATTAAATAATAAAAATAATTAGCTGCAGACGTCATGTTTAAATTCTGCAGCACGCGTTTAAATATAAAATGAACATTTCTTGCTCTGACAAAGATCGAAGAACCTTCGCTCCACAGTTTGCACTTTAGAGCAGAGTCGGTATATTCGAACGCTTGTGATGGATATAAACTCTGCTCGAGAGCTTCCAAAGTCGTCTTCTCTACATTAGAGATCTGATGTTTGATTCTATGCAGCTTTTCCTCTGTCAGCTGACCTTCGTCCTCCCTGGTGTGTTTACCTGTAACGTGCCACAGCTTTTATTTTCACATGACTTTATTTAACGCTCACGTGTTGTATTTAGTTTTGTATTGAGTAATAATTATTTTATTCTTTGAGCGCTGTAAGAGGGAAATATTTACCAAGTGTTTGTCTTCCAGTTCTAATAATTGTTTTTCCATTTTAAGTTAATTTTCAAAGTTAAATTAAGTTTTGTATTTTTTTTTATTTTATGGACAACATTGACGAGCCGCGTAGCAGTTCGGCGAGTCGAGGCGTCACAGGAGGTTCATCTGTTATTTATGTTGTTCAGCTGTTCACAGAAATTAGAGTGTATCTCATTTTTTGTAACGTGCGGTGTCTCATGTCGACTACACTGCTCACGGTGTGGGCTGGTTACACTGCAGGTCAGTCTGGAGGATATTAATGGCTTGAAAATATTATAAAAATAAATATTTTGTAAAACAAAGACCATAAGCTGTTTTAAACTGCCAATCTTCAATTCATGTCAGTCTTATTTTCATTAAAAATATGTGACTCTACTGCTTCTGTTTCATTGTTTCACTTCATTTATTTATGCATACGTGATAAATATTAATATATTATGAATCAAGGCATCAGGACTTCAACATTTTTACAAGCCATCGTCTCTCACGATGAAGATTCACAACAAAAGACCTTAAAATGAATACAACAGAATAAACAAAGAAGAATCAGATACAAAAAAACTCGACTTTTTCTTAAAATCTATCTTTTTTCTCGTCAAAAATCTAGCTTGTATCTCAAAATTCTGACTTTTTATTCTTAAAAAGTATGGAGGTAAATTTGTGTCTTTATTCAATCAAAAAAAATATTTTCAAAGAAAAAAACCTTCACTTCAATCAAAAAAAAACTGTTGCAAAGAAGTGTTTTGAATTGCAAAAAATATAGTTTGAGATTCAAAAAAATGCATACTTTGAACACTTGTTCTTTGCTAAATAAATTTGCTTTGTATCTGATTCTTTTTTGTAAATTTGTACACATAATAAAACACTGATCTCAGTTTTAACTTCATTTTTGTATAATTAGTTAAAGAATGAATACTAAATACATTCAAAACAGGTGACGTTAAGTGGATCTGTCTTTGTAGCAACGGGTGGTTGAGGATTACGGGTAGCTGATGGCTTGAGCTCAGAGCGTCCAAAACGCGAGTGGCGTTTTATACAGACCTTCCGCGTCTGTATAAAACGCCACTCGTAGTTTAGTAAAAAAAAGTCATAGTATAGTATGGCAAAAAAAGTCATATTATAGTATGGTAAAAAAAATCATAGTATAGTATGGCAAAAAAAACATAGTATAGTATGGCAAAAAAAGTCATAGTATGGCAAAAATCATAGTATAGTATGGCAAAAAATGTCACTGTATAGTATGTTAAAAAAAAGTCATAGTATGGCAAAGAAAAGTCATAGTATAGTATGGCAAAAAAAGTCATAGTATAGTATGGCAAAAAAAGTCATAGTATAGTATGGTTAAAAAAAGTCATAGTATGGCAAAAAAAAGTCATAGTATAGTATGGCAAAAAAAGTCATAGTATAGTATGTTAAAAAAAAGTCATAGTATAGTATGCCCCAAAAAAGTCATAGTTTAGTATGGTTAAAAAAAACCTCATAGTATGTAAAAAAAAAAAAAAAGTCATAGTATAGTATGGCAAAAAATGTCACTGTATAGTATGGCAAAAAAAAGTCATATTATAGTATGGTAAAAAAATCATAGTATAGTATGGCAAAAAAAGTCATAGTATAGTATGGCAAAAAAAGTCATAGTATAGTATGGCAAAAAAAGTCATAGTATGGCAAAAAATGTCACTGTATAGTATGTTAAAAAAAGTCATAGTATAGTATGGCAAAAAGTCATAGTTTAGTATGGTTAAAAAAGTCATAGTATAGTATGGCAAAAAAAGTCATAGTATAGTATGGTTAAAAAAAGTCATAGTATGGCAAAAAAAAGTCATAGTATAGTATGGCAAAAAAAGTCATAGTATAGTATGTTAAAAAAAAGTCATAGTATAGTATGCCCCAAAAAAGTCATAGTTTAGTATGGTTAAAAAAAACCTCATAGTATGTAAAAAAAAAAAAAAGTCATAGTATAGTATGGCAAAAAATGTCACTGTATAGTATGGCAAAAAAAAGTCATATTATAGTATGGTAAAAAAATCATATTATAGTATGGTAAAAAAAGTCATAGTATAGTATGGCAAAAAAAGTCATAGTATAGTATGTTAAAAAAAAGTCATAGTATAGTATGCCCCAAAAAAGTCATAGTTTATTATGGTTAAAAAAAACCTCATAGTATGTAAAAAAAAAAAAAAGTCATAGTATAGTATGGCAAAAAATGTCACTGTATAGTATGGCAAAAAAAAGTCATATTATAGTATGGTAAAAAAAATCATAGTATAGTATGGTTAAAAAAAAGTCATAGTATAGTATGGCAAAAAAAGTCATAGTATGGCAAAAAAAGTCATAGTATAGTATGCCCCAAAAAAGTCATAGTTTAGTATGGTTAAAAAAAACCTCATAGTATGTAAAAAAAAAAAAAAAAGTCATAGTATAGTATGGTAAAAAAATCATAGTATAGTATGGTAAAAAAATCATAGTATAGTATGGCAAAAAAGTCATAGTATAGTATGGCAAAAAAGTCATAGTATAGTATGGTAAAAAAAAATCATTGTATAGTATGGCAAAAAAAGTCATAGTTTAGTATGGCAAAAAAATCATAGTATAGTATGGCAAAAAAGTCATAGTATAGTATGGCAAAAAAAGTCATAGTATGGCAAAAAGTCATAGTTTATATATACATATATACACACACATATATACATACACATATACACACAGACTGTTTTTTTCAAGCTGCAGTCAAATCATATTCCACATTTGAAATTTGAAACATGTCACATTACTTAACACCTGCTAGAGAAATGATATACAACCTCCTCCTCCTCCTCCATCAGTAGTATTAATGTTTTCAGTGAGCCTCTTATCATTTAACAGAAAAATACATCCAACAAACATCACCAGGACTGAATAACAATCAGAGCAACTTTTGCAGCCTTGTGACAAGTTTCAGTGTGACGGTGAGCTCTCAGCTTTCTATGGAAGCACCACTGGCGTTGTTAGGCCTGGCTAAAATATTAAATATTCTCAAGCCCCCTAAATAGTTGTTTTATTACAAACTTTTTTTTTTAAACAAAAAAAGTTGAAATTTCACTGATTCAGGTGTTTTAACACTGAATATTTTACATTATTTGTGCACATAGATGACTAATAACAGTCTTCAGATAGTTCATCTCCTTCCTTTACTGGTAAACAATGTCCGTGGTTTATTGGCGCCATCTTGTGGACAAACTGAGAACTACGACACAGGAAAGCCAAAAACAACATGGCGGCTGCCGGAAAGTGACTGACTTCATGCTAATGTTCGTCAATAAAACTTGAGAACCATTGCTGCTCTCTTCGTTTCACTCAGGAGGCCGTCATCACGGGACGTTTCATATTTCTGTTTAGCCACAAACGGAGACACGAGAATCTAACACACTGATGTATTGATGGCTGTCTTTGATAGCCTTTTTGCTAGCTAGACGAGTAGTATGTATGTTTGTACAATTAGAAGAAAAATAACGCCACAACACAACACTCATAAGAATTATAAACTGTATGAAATCTCCACAGGAAAGACAAACTTTATAATTATTATATAAGCTTGTTAACATTGACAAAGCCGCTATCATTAAAATAATAATCACGGGATTTCTGCCCTCTTGTGGTCACACAGAGAATTACACGACAACCGTTTCCGGTTAGCACTTTTCAAAATAAAACCTGAAACTTTCAGAGGTAACGATTAGAAAGTAGAGAAAGCCAAGTTACACACACGTAAACTATAAATTAAATATTTCAATTAATAGTTCCATGTTTTGGGGAAATTTGTTCTCAAAATCAACATTTCTTTGCTCTCCGTTTTCTACGGAGATACACGGGCCTGAACTAACACCTGGAAAACAGTCAGTCACAGCAGTAGACTCCAGGATGTAATGAACAGATCACTACTCCAGTAAGTAGCCGGAGCCTCAGTAACGACCTAATGGTGGACTTTCCCAGACTGAATGAATACTCACATTTAAACACTAAACTGCTCTGATGGTTCAGTCTCGTAGTGACTCAGATATCTGCTGACAAAGACATTTTTCCAGGCATAGACTGGCCTCTTAACTTCACATTTATTTTGAAGCGACTCACCTGCACAGGTGATGGAGGATGATCCAAACATTTCAGTGAGTCCACAGCGTAAAGTCCAAAATGTGTTGAACGACGTGTTTTTATGTAACGTAACATTCCCCATCCGTCCACCTTTAGTCCAAAGAAACATCTCCTCTGCGCTCACTGACTGTTTGACCTGCGACTGCCGCACACCTGTGTTAACGAGATGCACCACCTGTGTAACCGAGGCGGTCTAACAGCTCAACACACGAGTATTCATTTCAGGACGTGACAATGTGCAGATGGCGGAGTAGTATTTTTAGTGATGAGTCAGGTGAGTCAGGTGTGCCGTCATGCTGATTTGAGCGCGTTCCAAACGTCAGCTTGACCAATCAGAATGCTCGGTCGGATTCCACTTGGTGGCCACTTTTCTTTCCTCCGATCTACATCGATTGATCTTATAAGTGACTTTAACTTTATCCATGTAATAACAGGAGGAGCTTTACAAAAGTCACTTTAATCTGTTCCAAAAAACTTTAAGAAAACTTTTTTAAAGAAAAAAAGTGAGTACAGAAAGAATGAAACAGTCACACAGAGTTTCATCTTTGATAAAAAGTTTTATTTTGTTCTGAAGGAAGCAGATAATTTGTGTAACATGCAGCATGACAAGAAGGTGAACTACAACACAGTTTTTTCTCTATAGAGGTCAGACCAGCAAAAACAGACAAGCATTACAAACAATAGAACAACATTTTAAAACCTGTATATTGACTTTTTGTAGAGCTCACCTGTTCACATTATATTAAGGCTGAAAGTTTGCAGAGTTAGAGTGTGGACGCTTTGATTGACAGGTGGGTGTCCCAGCACAGGTGTCTTGTTTGAGCAGCCTCATTCAGCCCACGTCAGCAGCTTTGAAGCTACTTGCTGATGTAAATTAACAGTCGAGTACAGAGGAGCTGAAGCGTGGTTCGGCGTGGCGGGTCGTCTGAGCTCGCGGCAGCCTGGAGCACGAGTAGGCGGCGTTATCTGCATCACACGGGGGGGCGCTGTTGAGCGGGGCAGCTGCTCGAGTCGTCATCAGTCTGTGCCTTCAGCTGCTTTTTGGTTTGGTGTATTTGGCCTGAGCGTGGAGCTGCAGATATTTCTACAGGAGGAGATCTGCTCTGTCCTGTCCTCCTCTCTCATCTCCTCATACACTCGGTCAGCCTGCAGGAAGACAACAGGGGGTTTGTCTTGTAGAATATCAGCTGCAGCTCACAAACACTAATGATGCCTGAGATGTCTCTAATTTACTCAAACTCACCTCTGTGGACATTGACATACTCTGCTTCCTGAGGAGGTCCTGAAAAACATCAGTTCAGAAGATTAGGTCCTGCTTGTTACAGAGGGCTGCTCATAGACGCCGTGTTCTCTCAGTATCACCTGACAGTGGGAGTTTGGTTGTACTTCACTCTGCTCCACTCTTAAATCTGAGGCAATACTGTCGACCATAACATGACCTTCATTCATGTCGTCTCTTTCAATGATGGTGCTCATCAATGAACAAAGTTTACTTTCAAAGTTAAGGTCACATTAAACTTCATGACTGGTTTCCTGTCTTCGTCACCTTTTGGGTTCACAAAAAGCCCGTCTTTCCTGCAGTATATCAGCACAGCTGCTGATGATTATGAAGATCATGAAGTGACACAGAGTCAGACGCACATACAAGCAGCGTACCTTGTGTGTTTTTGAGCAGTAGAACAAGTTTTTTTAAAATACAACTTCCTGTTCACATTCTAAAGATAGGTTTATCTGTGGAGAATACCTGGTACAAGTGTAGTGTTGTCAAAGCAACACGCAGCATCAACGTAAGATACTTTCAAATCAGTTTGACCGAGTTCTCTTTGTGCTGTTTTCAGCTAAATGTGAGATTTCATTCATGGTTGTCAATCATTCATGTATTGTTTCTTCTAATTGACATTTTATTCAATTTGCCAAACTTTTCTGGAAACCTGGTTGTAGATTCTGACTGAAAAATGACAAACATGTTGCATGATATTGATTGGTTTATATGTGTGTCGTCACTCAGCTGTGATTGGAGCACTGATGTGAAAAATCAAGGATGATGATTGATGTACCTGGACGTGCAGCTGGTGTCTGTGTTGATGAAGGTGTGGAGCTTCCTGAAGTGGAGGTCTGTGTTGATGAAGGTGTGGAGCCTCCTGAAGTGGAGGTTAAACTCTGTGTTGTTGTCGGTGTGGAGGTTGATGGGACTGATGTTGGAAAAGGTCCAGGAGTCCAGTTTGGTTTCAGAGTGGTTGGAGCTGTGAAACATGAAAAGAAACCAAAAGAAAGAATCAGACACAAAAACTCTGTTTGAACATTTCAGTGAAATAAATTCTCAATGTATTTTTCATCATACAGATAAATGCAGTAAGTAATCAGTGTGTTTGTGTGACAGTCAGATATTTTACAGATGAAGTGTTGGTTTTAAAAAGGAGCATTTATCAGTGTTCACCATGATGAAAATATGCAGCTCCAACTATAATTGTTGGACTAAACATCAGCAGCCGTCAGTGAACAGTTCATTTCATGACTCTCAGTAGAAACTCACCATCTTCGACTCTGAACTCAAACTCCTCGACTGAATCTGGAAGAAAATCTCTGTCCAAAACACATCTGTACTTCCCCGAGTCAGACTTGGTCAGGTTTGTGATGCTCACATACAGAAGTGGATAAGAAAATAGATCGGCTCCTGGTTTATATTCAATGCTGTATCTGTCACACTGAGCTTTGTCCTCCTTTGTTTCACAGAGAATGTTGTTTCCTTTATAGAAGACCCTCGGACTCCAGACAGAGAGAATCTGCACTGGATGTCTGATGGTTCCTCCCTCCTTCCCGTAATAATGGGGATCCCCTCTGTGATGAGACCAGTGTTCCATCTGTGAAAGATGAACACTCGTAGTTATTATCGTACTTCCTGTAAGATGTTGCAGTCTGATTTGTTTCACCATTTACAGATCCACAGGTCATACTGGGAGCTGCCCAGTTTCAACCAGTCTGTGACTGAGAGGTAACGATTTAATCCAACACAAAAAGACGTTAGATTTGAAGACAAGTTGCTGTTTGCAACCACCTCAGCTCACTCTCTCCTTCTAGCATGGAGGAGAATAACTTTAGAGGGCCACGAAACGATGGAGAAGCGTGACAGGTGACAACATGGCCGACTCTGTGGAAGAGGACCCGCAGCATCGAGATCATACTCTACAATTTACTTTGACCAATTCTCTCGTGTCAAAATGAAGACTGTCTCTGTACGTGTGAATGAGGTTGGATGTTCCTTATACTCTGCAGCAGTCAGTTTGTCACAAGGCTGCTAACAGGGTTCACTGCTGCAGTTCCTCTTTTGGAGCTGTGTTCAAATAACAATAAAAAATAATTGTTTTCTCTCTTTAGCTCTATGAAAGTTTTAAACAAACTGCATTAACCAAAGTAAGACACACTGACGTCTCTGCTACTCTGTAAAATAATATAACTAATAACAATAATAAACTTAATCCATATCTATGAGCTAAATCTGCAACATCAAGTAGTTTCCCGTATTGTGAAACCGTCTCAGCTAGTCAGGTTGAAACAAACAAAACTGTACAAATGCAACAAAAAGCAACAATAAAACTATGAAACAAGTACAGAAGAACAAAAGCTGATTGCAGAGTGTCTGTCTTAGATTTTGAGTCATTAACTACATTTTAAAGTGACTCATCTCGTTAATTTCATCGTGTTTGACCACAGAAACCAACAACATGTCAGACACAGAGGTCCACTGTTAAACATAATGCTACAAAGTTCCAATAAATAAAGAAGAATAACATAATGACGAGAGGGATGATAGAAACAAAGAAAGCAGAGTGTATCAACAGAGGAAGAAGAAGCAGATCAAAGTGTGACGGACGTTTCATGTTTGAGCCTCTGCTGGTTTTAGACTGCCCTCTCTTCTTTCTTCACTGGTAAACCAGGAACTTCTCTAAATGATGGAGTCCCTCCTCCAAACAACACACACTCACCCTCCTCCCCTTTTCATGCACTCTGTTTTTACACTGCAGGCTCACTTATCAGGCTTGTTTGGAACTTAAAGTTTGGAGACATTTGTAGAAAAAATCCTTTTTAAATATTTAGTTTATTCGTTTTTTTAAAGAAAACAGATCATTTGTGTAACAAAGTATGACAAGAGGGTGAACTACAAAAATTCATCAACATCTTCTTGGTCTGTACGAGAGGTCAAAAAAATGAAGTAAAAAACTATATATTTACTTATTTTCCATGGTGGACAACTGCAATTCCTCCAGAATTATTCAAATGTCCAACTTCACAGCAGAAATAAACATGTTTACAGCCTGGTACAAAAACAGTTTTGGTCTCTGTAGCTAATTTCCCCGTTCATGACAACTGTACTGAGGGTGAATTTATATACAACTCACCTGTTCACATTATATTAAGGCTTAAAGTTATGCAAGTTAAGAGCGTGGACGCTTTGATTGACGGTGGGTGTCAGCACAGGTGTCTTGTTTGAGCAACCTCATTCAGCCCACGTCAGCAGCTTGAAGCTACTGCTGATGTAAATTAACAGTCGAGTACAGAGGAGCTGAAGCGTGTTCGGCGTGGCGGTCGTCTGAGCTCGCTGCAGCCTGGAGCACAGAGTAGGCGGCGTTATCTGCATCACCACGGGGGGGCGCTGTTGAGCGGGGCAGCTGCACCGTTGGACAAATGCACCACAGAGTAGGTGAGTTACTCGAGTCGTCTTCCAGTCTGGAAGAAAACAAACAGAGGTCAAAGGTCATCACTTACTGACTGACCCAGGTCAGTCCTAAAGCATCTCTTAGTGATGCTGCTATAGGCAACAGACTGTCAGTCATCGAGCCATATGGCAGTAGTACAAGTCAAAAACGTTCTCAGCAGGTGTTGCACTCCTCCATGGTTGTCCCTTGTCTTCGATTGTGTTTGTGATATTCACTGTCAGGATCTCAGGGCAGCTGGGCTGAGGAGTGTGTTCGGTTTTCTCAACCTCAGAATTGCGTCTCTGCTCTTTTGCAGTTGATGAGGCGCTGTTGGCGTCATCAGACTGTGACCTTCAGCATGCACTGGGGCAGTTTGCAGCCGAGTTTCTAAGTGCACTGGACGTTCTCTGTAGGAAAATGGTGGAACGCTCCCTCCAGGTTGGGAGTGAGTAACTGCCCAAGACATTGTACGGGACCGGTGAGCACAGACAAATCTGACCACAGTTTTTACTCACATCCATCTGCGAGCTGACTGCAGTGACCAAGCTGTATTCATCTGTGCCTTCAGCTGCTTTTGGTTTGGTGTATTTGGCCTGAGCATGATCTGCAGATATTTCTACAGGAGGAGATCTGCTCTGTCTGTCCTCCTCTCTGATCTCCTCATACACTCGGTCGGCCTGCAGGAAGACAACAGGGGTTTGTCTTGTATGAATATCAGCTGCAGTCACAAACACTAATGATGCTGAGATGTCTCTAATTTACTCAAACTCACCTCTGTGACATTGGCATACTCTGCTTCCTGAGGAGGTCCTGAAAAACATCAGTTCATAAGATTAGGTCTGCTGTTACAGGAGGGCTGCTCATAGAAGCCGCCGTGTTCTCTCAGTATCAACCTGACAGTGGAGTTTGTTGTACTTCACTCTGCTCCACTCTTAAACAAGGGCAGAACCCGAATGTTGGCAACGGCTACACATCAGTGTCGACTTAAAATGACAAGTTCGTTTCAGACAGATACGATGGTCTCTTGGTGTATTGGTTGGAGAAGACTTGAAACTTCCATGGATGAAACATTCACATACAAAGAGTCATGACTGTTTGCAGTTTTGGATGTCATGTCAACCAGTTTATACTTTCAAAGTTAAGGTCACATTAAACTTCATGACTGTTTTCCTGTCTTCTCACCTTTGGGTTCACAGCCCGGCTTCCTGCAGTATATCAGCACAGCTGCTGATAATATGAAGATCATGATGAGCAGAGTCAGAGACCCACATACAGCAGCGTACCTGTGGAAACCATTAAAACCATTCTTTAGAACAAAAACATGTAAAACAAATAAAGAATCTGAGTTCCACACAGACAAGCATACACATTCATGTAGTTACATACAGACAGTACACGGATTAACAGAACCTGCAGGTGTCTGTTGAGACTGGTGGGTGGTTTTAGGAGAGACTGATGAAGGTGTGGAGCTTCCTGAAGTGGAGGTCTGTGTTGATGAAGGTGTGGAGCTTCCTGAAGTGGAGGTTAAACTCTGTGTTGTTGTCGGTGTGGAGGTTGATGGGACTGATGTTGGAAAAGGTCCAGGAGTCCAGTTTGGTTTCAGAGTGGTTGGAGCTGTGAAACATGAAAAGAAACAAAAAGAAAGAATCAGACACAAAAACTCTGTTTGAACATTTCATTGAAATAAATTCTCAATGTATTTTTCATCACACAGATAAATGCAGTAAGTAATCAGTGTGTTTGTGTGACAGTCAGATATTTTACAGATGAAGTGTTGGTTTTAAAAAGGAGCATTTATCAGTGTTCACCATGATGAAAATATGCAGCTCCAACTATAATTGTTGGACTAAACATCAGCAGCCGTCAGTGAACAGTTCATTTCATGACTCTCAGTAGAAACTCACCATCTTCAACTCTGACCTCAAACTCCTCGACTGAATCACGAAGCCATCTGTCCAAAACACATCTGTACTTCCCCGAGTCAGACTTGGTCAGGTTTGTGATGCTCACATACATAAGTGTATAAGAAAATAGATCGGCTGGTGGTTTATATTCAATGCTGTATCTGTCACACTGAGCTTTGTCCTCCTTTGTTTCACAGAGAATGTTGTTTCCTTTATAGAAGGCCCTCGGACTTCCAGAGAAAGAGAATGTGCACCCACGTGTGATGTTTCCTCCCTCCTTTCCTGTAATAATGTTGCTCCCCTCTGTGATGAGACCAGTGTTTCCATCTGTTGAAAAGATGAACACTCAGTAGTTATTATCTGTACTTCCTGTAAGATGTTGCAGTCTTTTTGTTTCACATTTACAGACCAGTTACCATTTCCTGAATAGCTTTTACATGCCCCCATACATACATACAAGCATCTGGAGATCACATCTAAATTTAGTTTGACCAAATGTCTCATGTCAAAATGAAGACTGTCTCTGTACGTGTGAAATGAGGTTTTGGATGTTCCTTATATCTGCAGCAGTCAGTTTGTCACCAAGGCTGCTAACAGTGGTGAGCTAAATCTGCAACATCAGTAGCTTCCCGTATTGTGAAACCGTCTCAGCTGCAGGCAGGTTGAAACAAACAAAACTGTACAAATGCAACAAAAAGCAACAATAAAACTATGAAACAAGTACAGAAGAACAAAAGCTGATTGCAGAGTCTGTCTTTAGATTTTGAGTCATTAACTACATTTTAAAGTGACTCATCTCGTTAATTTCATCGTGTTTGACCACAGAAACCAACATGTCAGACACAGAGTCCAATGTTAAATATAATGCTACAAAGTCCAATAAATAAAGAAGAATAACATAATGAAGAGAGAGGATGATAGAAACAGAAGCAGAGTGTACTCACAGAGGAAGAAGAAGCAGATCAAAGTGTGACGGACGTTCATGTTTGAGCCTCTGCTGGTTTTAGACTGCCTCTCTTCTTTCTTCACTGGTAAACCAGGAACTTCTCTAAATGATGGAGTCCCTCCTCCAAACAACACACACTCAACCCTCCTCCCCTTTTCATGACTCTGTTTTTACACTGCAGGCTCACTTATCAGGCTTGTTTGGAACTTAAAGTTTGGAGACATTTGTAGAGCTGCAGCAGGAAGAGCTTCGAAAAAGTGAATCCAGGAAAAAAAAACTAAAGATTAAAGTTTTATTTTTGGAAAAAAAGTTTTATTTTGTACCCAAGGAAGCAGATTATTTGTGTAACACAAAGCATGATAAGAGGGTGAACTACAACATTTTTGTTTAGAGAATTTATAGAGAATTTATAGAGAATTTTTTTCTCTATAGAGGTCAGACGAACCAAACTGCTTTTGGTTTGGTGTATTTGGCCTGAGCGTGATCTGCAGATATTTCTACAGGAGGAGATCTGCTCTGTCTGTCCTCCTCTCTGATCTCCTCATACACTCGGTCAGCCTGCAGGAAGACAACAGGGGTTTGTCTTGTATGAATATCAGCTGCAGTCACAAACACTAATGATGCTGAGATGTCTCTAATTTACTCAAACTCACCTCTGTGACATTGGCATACTCTGCTTCCTGAGGAGGTCCTGAAAAACATCAGTTCAGAAGATTAGGTCTGCTGTTACAGGAGGCTGCTCATGTTCTCTCAGTATCACCTGACAGTGGAGTTTGTCTGTACTTTGCTCTCCTCTACTTTTCAAACATCGGCAGAACCAGAATGTTGGTACGGTTACGCATCAGTGTCGACTTGTTGAATGTTACTTTCAGGTGGAGATGTTGGCGTCTTGTGGTTGGTTAGAGAAGACTGAAACTCCATCTTGACTTGACAAGATAGAAGATCTAGAAAGTTTTATGAAAGCAAAACTTCCATGGAAGAAAAAATCATAATCCAGTTGCCTGTTTGCAGTTTGGGAGTCCTTTCAACAGTTTCAACAGACATTTCTTTCCTAATTGTGTCAATGTATAAACTTCAAAGACAAGGTCAAATTACACTTGAT
The DNA here is from genome assembly GCA_014281875.1 of Nibea albiflora. Classification (NCBI taxonomy): domain Eukaryota; kingdom Metazoa; phylum Chordata; class Actinopteri; family Sciaenidae; genus Nibea; species Nibea albiflora. The sequence continues at coordinate 23,315,457 of CM024793.1, read as the reverse complement.
ATGTCAACACACCAAAGGCTGGTTTTTATTTGCGTGTGTGTGTGTTTCCCGTCTTCTCACCTTTGGGTTCACAGCCCGTCTTCCTGCAGTATATCAGCACAGCTGCTGATGATATGAAGATAATGATGAACAGAGTCAGACGCACATACGGCAACGCGCCTGAAAAAATGACAAACATGTTGCATGATATTGATTGGTTTATATGTGTGTCGTCACTCAGCTGTGACCGGAGCACTGACATGAAAAATCAAGGATGATGACTGAAGTACCTGGACGTGCAGCTGGTGTCTGCGTTGATGTCGGTGTGTTGATGTCGTCTTCAACTCTGACCTCAAACTCCTCGGTTGACTTTGGAAGCCAAATAGGGTCCAAAACACACCTGTACAGCCCCGAGTCAGAGTTGGTCAGGTTTGTGATCCTCACATACAGAAGTGATTTAGATATAATCCTTCCAGGTGCATATTCAAGGCTGTATCTGCCACGCTGAGCTCTGTTCTCAAATGTTTCAATGAGACTGTTGTTTTCTTTAAAGAGGGCCCTTCCAGCGTCCAAATAAAATGAATTTGCACTGATGTCTGATGGTTCCTCCCCTCCTTTCCTGTAATAATGGGCATCTTCGTGTTGATGCGACCAGTGTGTCCAGCTGTTGAAAAGATGAACAACAAATTTTCAGATCAGCACGGTCAGTCTGTGACTGAGAGGTAACATCTGTACAAAAGGTGCTAACAGTGGTTCACTGCTGCAGTTCATCTCTTGGAATTGGTTCAAATAAAATCATTAAAATAATAGTTGTTTTCTCGTTTCAGCTCTCTGAAGATAAAGACGGTTTTGGCAAACTTAAAGAAAGACACACTGACGTCTTTACTGCTCTGAAAAACATTTAACACCTTTTTAAAATCGATATGATCCGTAGTTTCCTGTGTCATGATGATGAAACGGTCTCAGCTACAGTCAAGTTGAAACTAACTTTACATTTTTAAGGACATACTGGAAATGAACTACATTTTAAAGTAACTCATATCATTAATTTTATCATGCTTCAACAACATGTTGGTTTCTCTCGCGGAATAAAATCAAGCAAGACTGATATAAGACGTGTTAACCACTGTTAAACATAATGCTACAAAGTTAAGTGACAAAGTCCAATAAATAAAGAAGAATAACATAATGAAGAGAGAGGATGACAGAAACAGAAGCAGAGTGTACTCACAGAGGAAGAAGAAGCAGATCAAAGTGTGACGGACGTTCATGTTTGAGCCTCTGCTGGTTTTAGACTGCCTCTCTTCTTTCTTCACTGGTAAACCAGGAACTTCTCTAAATGATGGAGTCCCTCCTCCAAACAACACACACTCAACCCTGCTCCATGGTGCATTACTCTGTTTTAACCCTTCAGGGTCAGTTCAGGCTTGTTTGTAACTTAAAGGAACAGTGTGCATCTTTATGTGACGCACTGACATCTAGAGGTTAAGATGGATATTGCAGTCCAAACTCAAAGTATTGCAGAGTTGCCAGATTGAAGACACTCAACCTTCACAAGCACAGGATGAGTATAACATGGTTTATTTCATGAACCAACATTTCCAGCCGCACGATAAAACCATTTTCTAAATGTGGACACACACGTGGCGAGTCAGAAGCTTCCATAAACAACCGACTACTTTTTGTTTCTGTGTGAAATGAGAAAAAAAAATGAAAGAGGTGCAACTCACAAGGTTTTTTTTAATAGGAAAGAACAGATTTTCGTGTCAAACTACTTAACTTCTTGTGCACATATGGCATTGACAGCGTTGAAGATACTGCCGATGGTAAATAACAGTCGAGTACAGAGGGGATGAAGCGTGTTCGGCAACCTGAGGCACAGAGACATTATCTGCATAGCCATGGGGGGCGCTGTTGAACGAGGCAGCCACCACAAAGTAGGTGACTTTACTCCATTCGGCTTCAGTCTGACAGAAAACAAAGAGGCGGGGTTTATGGACCGGACTGTATACTTCAGCAAGGTTGTGGTTAAATGATAAATTCCACGCTCTGGGTCACTGGTGACAGTTGGGCATTTGTTTTTCTGCATTCTCTAGAATGGCAATGCATTCCTCAGAAACATGGTTTGAACGGGAGGTTTGGTTTTATTAATATCAGCTGATGTCACAGACTCCATGAAAGCTCAATGTCCCAAATTTAGTCAAACTCACCTCTGTGTCATTCACAGTCTCCACAGGAGGTTCTGAAAAACATCAGGAGATTAGGTCCACTGTTAAAACATCTAGTCAAAGAGACTTCACTTAGGTTAATTAGGGTTTGGGTTTGACAGGTGAAATATATCTATGTAAGTTGTAGATGCGTTGTGTTTTCTGCAGCCTCACCTTCGGGTTCACAGGCCATCTTACTGAACGATAACAGCACAGCTGCTGATAATACGAAGATCATGACGACTGGAATCAGACGCACATACAGCTGCACACCTGTGTTTTTACCAGTAGAACTTGTTTATTTTACACTTGCAGGTTTATTATAAAATATGGTGTACTATATGTGGGAGAGTAACTGGAATCGTGAAAGATGGAAAGTCCAGTCATGCAGTGTTGTCAAATCAATACTGCCGTAAACCATTAAATAATTTCATCAACACTTTTAATACTTAAAATGTTCAACATTTGATAAGTCGTCTTTGTACTTTTTTCAAGTAAATATGGTGTTTCAATGTTTTCAATCATCATATTTGGTTTCTACTTACATGTGATGCAGCTTGCCAACTTTTCTGGAAACGTGGTTGTAGATTCTGACTGGAAAATACTTCCTGCAGGACAAATACATTCATGCTATTGAGCGATTTACCTGTGAGTCATCACTCAGCTGCTGTTGGAGTGCTGACATGAAAAATCAAGGATAATTGATGTACCTGGACGTGTAGCAGGTGTCAAAACCTGTTGTTTGTATGGAGGTCGGTGAAGGTGTGGCGCTTTCTGAACTACAGCTTAAACTCTGCGTGTTGGTTTCAGAGTGGTCGGAGCTGTGAGATAAAAAACAAACAAACATAATGAAAGAATTCTGCTGTAAAAATTAATTGAAAATATATAAAATCACTACAAAACATAGATGAACCCTCAGTAGAAACTCACCGTCTTTAACTCTGATCTCAAACTTCTCGGTGGATTCATCAAACCATCTGCCCAAAACACATTTGTACTGCCCCGAGTCAGACTGATCAGGTTTGTGATGCTCACATGCAAAACTGGAGGTAGTACACTGGTTCCTGATGTGTATCTAATGCTGTATCTGCCATGCTTAGCTGTGTCCTCATATGTTTGAATGAGGAGGTTGTCTTTTTTATAGAGCGCACCTTTTCCTTCCAGAGAAAAATGAATTTGCACTGATGTCTGATGGTTCCTCCCTCCTGCACTGTAATAATGGGGATCCCCTCTGTGATGAGACCAGTGTTTCCAGCTGTTGAAAAGATGAACACTCAGTAGTTATTATCTGTACTTCCTGTAAGACGTTGCAGTCTACTTGTTTCACATTACAGATCCGCAGGGGTCATACTGGGATCTGCCCAGTTCAACCAGTCTGTGACTGAAGGTAACGATTTAATCCAACAGAAACACATTTTAATTGATTAATTAACAATAATTAAACAGGTGGAAACCTAACTGTGCGACAAGAAAGACACTGGGGAAAAGTACAGAGCACATTCCATTTCACACAGATTGACTTTGATTTAAATATATAAAATAAATGGAACATTTGATTTGTTTTAGATTTTATCTTCGTCTGTGACCTCCTGAAACCTGCTAAAGGGCCGAGTCAGCCAAGAGCCACCGACACTTCTTGTACTTGTGCTAACAATATAACACCTTTGATGTACCTACGCATCAGTAGTTTCCTGTGCTGTGAAACCATCTCAGCTGCAGGCAGGTTGAAACAGACAAAAATGTACAAATGCAACAAAAAGCAACAATAAAACTATGAAACAAGTACAGAAGAACAAAGCTGATTGCAGAGTGTCTGTCTTTAGATTTGAGTCATTAACTACATTTTAAAGTGACTCATCTCGTTAATTTCATCGTGTTTGACCACAGAAACCAACATGTCAGACACGGACAGACAGAGTCCACTGTTAAATATAATGCTACAAAGTTAAGTGACAAGTCCAATAAATAAAGAAGAATAACATGATGAAGAGAGAGGATGATAGAAACAGAAGCAGAGTGTACTCACAGAGGAAGAAGAAGCAGATCAAAGTGTGACGGACGTTCATGTTTGAGCCTCTGCTGGTTTTAGACTGCTCTCTTCTTTCTTCACTGGTAAACCAGGAACTTCTCTAAATGATGG